>CM021108.1:210580144-210618735 GCA_007115665.2 Sequoiadendron giganteum | reverse complement strand
ACTATATGCTCTCTACTCTCTAGTTCAATCCTCTAGTGTCTAGCTCTTAATCTAATCTAATGCTTTACAAATGAGAGGGGATGCCCCTTTTATAGTTGGCCCAATCCAACGGACGACTTAGATTCAATTTAAATGAAGGGCTTAGATCAGGCCACATATGCCCTAATTAGGGTTTTTTCCCTAAAAATCGCCACAGAGAGGAGTGGGGTAATAAATGAACCCAGAAGATTCTCCACTACTCTGCAGAAACCACCATGAGCAATTAATGCCCACTATTATTAGAAGATTCTCGTCTAGCAAGGATTTCTTTGCTTTGCCTGCCAATTCTGTTGCGCTAGGAGGAAGCAAGCACACAACAACACTCAGTTCGAACCCTCCTTGCAAAAAGTTTTTCTCCGTTAAGTCCTCCTGTTGCTTTAATTCCTGGACGTACCTCTTCCTCGTAACCTTCATATTTATCTAGCCCACTGCCTTGGGCACATATGCCTCTTTTGCGTCACATTCTTAATGCCTTAACCTTGACGTTCATTCTACAAAACAAAAAGAAGAGCATCAAAACACTTATAACATAAACTCACTTCACTTACCTAGTTTCCATGTTCTGACTTTCAAGGTCTGCTTGACCTCTAGATTTGATAAAATTCATCATTTTTTTTAGCAAACTTTCATCATGGGCACATTGTGTTCATTCCATGAGGTCTTCTTCAAGGGCGCATCCACCACCTTGTGCCTTAGAAATTATTTCACCTTGAGGACGCACTTGAATGCTTGATGTTCTAGCTTCATTTCATTTTCAAATTCCTCCATGCCTTAGACAAATTTCACCTCTTCCTTGTGAGTATATTTGACCCCTTGTTGCTTTCTTTTTCCTTTCCTTAGACAATTTTGTATGCTTTATAAATTTCACCCACTATAATCTAGGTGCTCATTTTGACATCACCAACCGAGGCACTTTTTTGTAAAAACACTTCTCTTATTTGCCTCAAAGAAATTTTAATTTCGCCTAGGAAATTCATCAACAGGTGCTAGGCTAAAATCTCTGCCGAAAAATCTTGAGCGAGGTGTGGAAAATTTTAAAATCATCTCCCAGTGGGAAATGTCCAATAGCTAGAAGAAATTTCCCCTCAAAAATCATGATTTTCATGTGTATCCAGACGAAGGGGTAAGTTTAATTTTTATTATTTTTTTGAAAATAATAAAAATTGCTAAGATTTATTTCATTTTAATTATGGGCGCACTTCACACCTATAGCCTTCACTTTTAAAATCTTCGCATTTTCCTTGCTTTCCCAAAGAAATTCCCTTCATGCTCATGGGCACATTTCATCTTGCCCTTGGAAATTTTATCATTACCTCCCCTAGGCGTATTTCTCATCTTCACCTTAGGAAATGCCTTAGAAAATTTTAAAACTTTGTTAACTCACCTTGGGTGCATTTCCTAACACATGCCTTTACCTTCATTTCTCAAGCATTTTCATGCCTTAACAATTTTCCTTCATGTCCCAACTTCCTTAGAGCGCATTTGAGGTGGGGGGAACTTTCATTTTGATATTTAGAAATTATTTCCTAAGCATTCTTTCATCATGGGTGCATTTGAGGGTGTCAACTTCCACTTTGTTGACTTAAACTTTTCTCACCTCATACTCCTTCAAGGGTGCATTTCACACTGAGCTTCTATTTTCCCTTTACTTAGAAACTTTTTCATCATATAACCCTTGTTGGGCACATTTGAAGGGCAAGCCTCCATTTGCCATACTTAGAAATTTTTCCAGTTGCTCTTTTATGATAGGCACATTTCATAGGGTCCTCTTCAAGTTTCTACGTCTTGGAGTATTTTTTAACAACCTTTTCTCTTACTTATCTTGGCACATTTGAGAGGCTCTACTTTCATTTCACTTGCCTTAGAATATTTCTTAACACTTCCACCACCTTGGGCGCATTTCAAGGCATGAGCTCCCATTTTAAATGTCTTAGGTGCCTTTCACCCTCATTCACCTTGAGGGCACATTTTATCCTGTGAGCTCTCATGTGAGGGTGCATTTTCCCCTCTTAGCTTTTATTTCCCAATGCCTTAGGCGTTTTTTCTTCCTTGGGCGCATTTCACCCCATGGACTTCTATTTTGCAACACTTAGAAAGTTTTCATGCCTCCCTCTTGCCAAGGGCGCATTTAGCTAGGGGAGCTTTTGTTTTGATGCCTTAGACTATTTTCAAACCAACATCTCATTCAAGGAGGGCACATTTTAGGGGTCATGCTCCCATTTTCAAACACTTAGAAAAATTTCTCCTCCACTCCTTGCTTGGGCGCATTTGAGGGTATGTGCTGCAATTTTTTCATCACTTAGAATATTTTATTCTATCTTCTCAACCTTGGGCGCATTTGAGGGTATGAGGAGGAATTTCTCATACACTTAGAATTTTTAAAGCCTCCTCCATGCTTGGGCGCATTTCACCCTTCCTCCTACCAATTTCCATTCGTGGACTTAGAAATTTCAATGCCCTCAGCTACCTCTTGCCACTCCATTTTTAGTAATTTTTGGAGAAGTGAGACTTTTTGTGGCCTTTTATCTGTTCTGAACCTGGAGCTGGCGTGTTATGCTTCTTGTGACCTGGCCACCTTGTTTATACCTGTTGCCCGAGCTCATTTGTTATTTTTAGCCCTCCTGCTATTTTTAGCAAACCCTAAAATTGATCGACTTCTACAGCTCTGTTTGACGTGAAATTTTCACCACGTGGTCCTCATCGCTTGGTGAACCTGTTCACACCTGCCTCTCATGCCGACCTGCTATTTATAGCCCTATTCTGGAAGTGACTTACTATAAATAGTAAGTGCTCGGATTGCGCCCAAATTTTACCAGTAGATTGCCAGAAGGATGTTGATCGTGATGGGATATCTTCATTTTTCGAAATTCTGGCCTTTTACCCCTCTTTTTAGGCATCGAAGCTAGAAACCCTAATCTGACTTGCATGTGGCTCAAATGACCTTCGTTTGATCCTGTTTTTGTTGCATGTCATTTTGCTTGCTGAACTGAAGTGTCGGGTGGTTGCTGGGGTGAACCTGCTATTTATAGTAAGTATTTGAAAAAATGATCAACCAACTGCCGGATGAATTTGCATGTCATACTGCCCGAGGGATCTCAAAAAACCCAAAAAAATCCAAAAAACTGGTCCACATGCGTGCACTGGCTAAAAACAGTAAGTTCCTGAAAAATGATCAACTCTGCTTGCATGTCATATCACTACGAAGCTCTCGTAAAACCCATGAGGGTGATCCCACAAACCTGGTTTACAATTTCTGAGAGGAACTGATTTTTGCTGAAATCACATATTTTTATAAAATATAATGATTTAAGCCTTTAAAAGTTCCATTTTAAGGATTCCAATTGAAGAGGGTTTGATCAAACCACCTTAGATCAAACCCCCTTGGATAGAACCTCGCTAATTTTAAACCATACCTATTAACGAGTCTCCTTTACACCTATCAAAATGCTGATAAAAAATCACTTTTGATTTAACTTTTGGGGGATCAAATGACTTCATTTAAAATTTATTTCAAATGATTATGATAATCTTCAAAATGAGCTATCCCATGAATATAATTTTAATATGTTTTGGTTTTATTATGTATGTGTTTTTTTAGTTTTATTAAACATAGGCTTTTCACCGAAAATCAAGCTCTTTATTTTGCACATGTGGAAAAATAGAAAATTATCAAAATAATATTTTTAAAAATATGTTCGTGCTGGGTATTGACGTCCTTGATCCATTAAAAAAAAACAAATTGAATTTCGATACATACAAAATAATTTATGTTGTATACAGTCTGCCTATGTTTGAATTGCAATTGATTTGACTTTGAAACTCTATTAAGGAAAAAATATTCAATAAAAAACTATGAGACCAAATGAAAGTGCTAGATATCGTAGTTACAAATCTAAATTCAAAAAAATTATAATTTTATCCTTCATACAAAAAAAATTATGTTGTATACGGTGAGCGTCACTTTTTAAAAATGTTGTTTTCTAAAAAAATCCATTTTCGTGGGAGATGGAAAAAGAAGTGCAATATTATTCCAAAAATTTTGAAAACAATATTTTTAGAATCTATAGAAAAAATGTGATGAGACTCTAGTTTGTATCATCTTCAAATTCCTCATGGTTTAGCTGCTATAGGTGCCCGAATGTGAATATTTTGTTAAAAATAATAATTTTAGTGTCTAGTTTGGCCAAAAATTGTAAACCATTATTCTGGGATCACCCATGAGGAATATCCTGACATGCATTGAAAAGGCTTGCATGCAAACCCTAAAAATAGCCTCTGAAGCCCAAACTGCTGAAAGTCCTCATCTCGGTTTGCATGTCATATCACCGCGAAGGTCTTAAAAAACCCAGAAATATGCTCCAGACATGCATTGAAAAATCATACCTGTGCACCCTGAAAATGGCTCTTGAAGCCTAAACCGCTAAAAATAGCAAATTGTTCAATTTTGCTCAAATTTTGCGTACGAGCATATGAAAGTACCTTGAATGTGGTGGAATAGTCAGAATTCCAGAATTCTGAGGAAAAGACCTTAGATTGAACACTTAATAAAAATAGTAAGTCGTCAGAACATGATGAAAATTCAGTGGGACTCTGCCTGAAGTATCGTGATTACAATGTTAAGCTCAGATGTCGATTGGTCAACTCAATTTAACTTCAATCAAGCCTAAAGGATAAAAACCCTAATTTCATAGACTTAACCAAAATTTCCAACTTAGGTCAAACGATGGGACATCCTCGGGAGGACCGAAAGATCAGAGAGAGGGAGAGAGACGCAAAACAACCCAAAACCAAAGCCAAAAGACTAGAAAGGAGCAAAATTAGGGGGGTCCCCATCTTGAATGGGGTGATGTGTGAAAAGGTCACAACAGTATGGAAGCGACCTCAAGTAACCCGGACTGCTGAATGTTCTGAATTATCGAATCTCTTATCTTGAGTGGATCTAAAACTGCTTCTGGAAGCACCTTATGTAGATTCGTATCAACAATCCCAATGAAGTTATGAGTCATGATTGACTTGGTCTTGAATTCGAGCTGAGAGTACTGCATTCTGAAAAACTCACCTGTTGACTGTGAACATGACTATATTTTGACAACTTTTCCGGAAAGCTAAAAATAGCCTGTTGAGGCTAAAAATAGCTCGTCGGAGGCCAATTTTCCTAAAAAATTCTAAGATATGGATTTTGCTCAGAAAATGATTCTAAGACAACCCAAAACGTTTGAAATGTGAAAATTTGATTTCTACTCAACCATGCAAAGGAATTTCAATTAAGAAAATCAGAGCCTCAAGAACTAATGCTCTGGAATAGATTTTCCTGAAAAATTCTAGCACATGGGTTTTACTGAGGAAGCTGTTCTGAATAGACCTAGATGATTTGTTTTGCCAAAAATCGCCAATTCTTAAAACATGCGAGAGAATTTAAGATGAGAAAATGGAAGAATTTGAGAAGAAGAAAGATGTTTTTTATGTTTTTTAATTATTTTCTTCTGTCAAAATTGCCATTGTCTTGAATTTTGCTGATGAATCTGGACTTGTACCTGCAAAAGAAAATTTTTGATGTCTTCGAACTTGATTGCTGATGAAAATTCGCCCAACTCTAAAGGAAATTTGAATTTTCTAAGTTGGATGAGTAAAAATGGATGCCATGCTTGCATAAATAGAGCAAAATCATACCATAAAAGCATGATTGCAAGATCTAAAACCCTAATTTTGAAAGGAAGATTTCAATTGGACCTCCTCTAGCTGAATTGACACTGACTTCGAAAAGTCCTTATTTGACCTTCTAGGCGTCCATTTGCAAGAGTTATTGAATTTTTTACTATCTCCTATTTTATAGCTAACGGCAAAGTTACAGTTGGCCATGTTCAGCTCTGATTTTTGGGTGACTGAGCTGAGATATCCACTGCGAAACCTGCAGAGCAAGGATGAAAAGTCTTCTAGGAACTGCAACTGCTAAAATCAACGTTTGACACCTCAAAAAAAATTAGGCGCCTTTGATTAAATTGATGCAATGATTTCAGACTTAGCCATTTCTCTGTTTTTCCCTCTAATGCTTCAAACTGCCCTGGACAGTGAATGATGAACCCCATTGACTAGATGATAGATTCATTGTGTGACTGCAAGTATTCTGCATCCAATGATTGTATGTAAGGCATCTGAAAGCTGCATTAGGAACCCCAAAAGCAAGGGCGCCCCTAGCTTGTGAAGGCGCAAACACCATTTTGACAAAAGTGTAACTTTCATCTGGACACCATACTTTGACCCCTGACACCAGGAGCTGGAGTGCTCCGATTCGCACACTGTCTATCTCTCTGCGTAGAAAGATCAACTTACAAGAGATGTATCTGGAGGTGACGAAGCAAGAAAACTGCATCTAAGACCTCAACAAGAAGGGTGCCTTTTTCAAAGAGATGTGTATTTTCCACAGCCATTTTCTGGCAGTATTCACTTTTCAGCATTTCACACTGACCTCACATGTACGATCGTTTGCCAAATCCCGAAGGCTGATGGTTGGACTCCTTGGATAGCTAGAGTCATTGCGCACAAGTCTCGTGAAGATTGCGAATGCCAAAAATCCCATCTGGCAGGCCTAAAGGCTGGGCGCCCCTGGCCTATAGAGGTACAAGTGTGTATTGCTACATTTCTCCACCCTCTGATTTACGTGTTCGGTAGAACCTCTGCCATGATCACTCAGAATGTCGGATCACCTCACGAACTGATGCTTTGCGAAGCTCAACTGGATTAGAAAAGATCTCAAGAAGACAGCATCTGCAAATTCATTCATCTAGAGAGCCAAATTCAAGGGCGCCCCTGAGCTACAGGGGCGCAAAAACTATAAACTAGACAGCTTCTGTGACATGCATCCTCCTCTTACCCTCAACTTCTAACCTTGATTGCTAGAGTTCTGCACCTCGGATGTCTTCGCTTGATAGATTGTTGGAAAGTTGGGCTAATTTTGAAGAGATTGAACCTATTTGCAAGCACATGCAACAAGATCAGAGCCTTCAAAAAGGTCACCCCTGGGCTACAGGGGCACAACGCAGATCTGTTCTCTGCTTAAAACTTCATCTGTTTTTGTCTCCGTAAACACCTTTCTCGCCACTGAAATGACTTTGCAGGAGTATAATCTTGTCATGAAATGCCTCTCCGTCATCACATGCCCTGCTTTGAGTCCCAAGTTCAGGTTCTGACCTCCAGGTACTGACCAATTGCTACTAATGACTGACATGACACTGACCAAATTCCATACTTGACTTGCCCAAAATTGTGTTGACATCATTTTAACAAGGTTTAAACTCTTTTAAGCAAAATGCCTTAATGAAGCAAAAAATTTGGTTTGGGTACACCACTATTATAGCTCAAAAATTAATGGCTTTTAAGGGATGTAGTTGTCGGTATAGTCTGAAAATATGATAATTTGCAGCACAATACCTGTGGTAGTTTGAAACGTAATGGTTTGGTATGTGTGTGTCACTACAACAGCATAGAAAAGAATAATTTGTAGGTACAACCACTGTAGCAATGAGAAAAATATGATTTGGAAAGTGTACTATCACTATTATAGTCAAAAAGGTGCATGGAAAGATAAAGGAAATTGCTAGAAACTGTGAAAGCTGATGTGGAATTAATGTCAAAACTTTGTTGCATTATTTTTCTGAGAAATTTGATAAGGAACGTAGTTTAATTACTGTTGCAGATCCTTTCACTTGACTAAATAGCACTACCACTTGCTTTAAAACCTGAAATCAACCAATTCTACACCTAGAAATTGAAGGAACATGGCTGCAAATTGAGAAAAATGTTGAAGAGTCAGCTCAAGACCCTAGCATTCATATTTGCTTAAATGAATGGCACCAAATGTTGCTGGTTTTTCTGCCATCAGTCAAATTTGTGCTTGGAAAGTGATGGCAAAGTGTTGTAGATTGATGAGATACAATGAGGAAGAAGCTTTAATACTATCGGCCTTGGCTTTCTTGTCTTGGATGTCACTGAAACTTGAACTTTATCCTGCAAAAAGAATGACCAAGGTAGCTTGGTATTATGCCCAAAAAAGAAGCTTGAATTTTTATGAATATGAAGTGGAGCTTCATGCTTAAATAGGAAAAATCCACAATTAAAACATTTTAATTTGATTCTCAATGGAGCTTTTCTCCGTTGGTGCCAAAAGGTGGGAGCTTCTTAATGTTGACGCTAGGCAGAAATTCCTCCTCTTGAAGCTAAGTTTAGATTTTGATCACTTCATGCCAAGTGGACCTTTAGAAATTTGATTTCAAATGGAGGTTTTTCTCATTGTTCACCAAGAAGTGGAACTTTGGACTTTAGAGGCCAAGAAGTGTAAGTTTTGATGATAGGCACCAAGATGTTCAAGTTTTTAACATGGTAAGCCATCAGAAAAACTCCAAAGCTATGCTTGTAGCGGAGAAATCTCCACTTTTCACCAATTCGAAGGAATTTCATATGATTAACTCAAAACTTTAAAACTTCTTTTAAATTGCTTCCACTTTACTTTTTTGAACACTTTGTCAACTATTTTTGATGAATTTTCCTTTTCTCATTGCCTTTATTCCTATTGAATTCCATTTTCACATGATGAAGCTTCAATATGCTCTAACAACCTCTTGTCTCTTCCATCTATTGCCATTCTCCAAAGAGGTAGAAAAATAAAAAAATTCTCAAAATAGAAAGTTTGATTTTCAAGCTTCTCTCAATTTGGAAAGGACCAAAAAGCAACAATTTCTAAGAACTAGAATATTTGATTTCTAATAGACATTGAAACTACTGCTTTGAATTTTGGACCTCGTACAATGGCAACTTTATACTTGAAAGATGGCCCTCATATATGATTCTTTCTTAGTAAGCTAGAGTAGATTTGTCTTAACCTTAATCCTTTCTACCTCTTTCTGGCATCTACTACCATGGTTTTTCTTTTAATTTCACTCTTTCCTTCCTTTACCTATTTTAGAGTCTCATTTAGGATTCAGAGCTCGATAATCTTCATGATGAATATCTTGCATACATCTTTAGTGGACCAAAACATACCACCACTTAAAGATTTGAATGTTTGATAGAGAAAGTAATAGTTGAAACTGATGTGACAAGAATGAACTGATATTTGACTGCAAACATGATTGAAAGAAAAGTATCCTAGGGGTACAAAAACTGTTACCAACACATAAGCAACCTTAGGTTTTAGAACAAACTCTTTGTCAAGTAGTTTCACAAGTTTTCTTTTGTGTAAATTTGTGCTTATGATCACATGTCTAAGTTGTGGCCCATAGGAGCACCAGATTCTTAATGCACTTTGTCTTTTAGGAGAGGGTTCCTAATACAATCCCTCAGTTATTGATTAAAAAATTTGATACTGAGTGATCTTGATACATTGAGGTTGCAAAAAATTCAGACTTCGATACTTCAAAATTCTAGGAGGAAAAAGGCTCAAGACAAACATTTTAGAAGAATAGTGATTACAAAATAATTTCTAGTAAGGGTTGAGATATTAAAATTAGAAATGATTTATCAGGACTTGAAATTAGGTGAAGGATATGAAGCTAAACTACTTAGTAGAAAACAGTTCCAAAACAACAGGTATTGTTGACTGTTAGAAGCATGCAGTCGTAGCTACTGGCATTGTTGCAGGTTCATCATTCAGACTTTGCAGTCGTATCTTTTAAACTCGGTACTCAAAATAAAAAAGAAGTTGTCTGTGTATGTCATGTCAAAATATCCCTCCATATCCTAGAATTAGATCGCTGTATGACAATAAGGTGCGTTAAATTTTCTTTCAAGACAAAATCTTAGACAAAGGAAAGCATAAAGAACCAAATAACAGTTCAATGAATACCTGTAAATTAACAGTGTCGTTGTAGAATGACCTTATAGAGTACATTCCAGATATATCTTTCCTGTTCATCATGCAGGTAAGAACATAAATAGGATTAAATTAGTGAAAACATGGTAATTCCTGTCATATTTCACTAGCCATGTTCAAACTAGATATTTAGAAACCCCAAAAGTTTGAAATAATCATTTTTTTATAGTTTTTCCTGGGGAATGAATTGATGCTTGAGAATATCTGATAATTGCAGGCTTCTTTTTAATTCTGTAAAAAATAAAATAAAGGATTACAACATACGCATCAAGAAAAAATCCAGCATCACTGTGACATTTCACAGTGGCAGTCATTGGTAGAAGCTCCCGAAAATCATCACAATGCAAGAATGTTGCTAAACCCCCAGCTGAACAACCAGATAGAAGAGCCTTCAAGCAAGAATTGTTGTAATCAATACAATTGTTGATGCCATGTGAAGGAAAATAATGTATAAAGAAACTGATACTTTGGCATTATCTAATCAAATGCAATGGAAGAAATTTGGCATTTGGTCTTTTTCTTATTACTAGAAAAGACAGGTGAAACAGAGGATAATTAGTTCAAATTTTTCCTGGAATAGAAGAAATCTAAGAAGATATTTTAATCTATAGAGGATCCATAAAGTAACAAGAATGATCAAACATGATTTTTAGAGAAAATCCTAATTATCACAACATAAATTAAGTTTCACGAATACACCTTTGCATTCAGTTTACAGTATAGATACAATAATTTTTAGCAAACACTAGAATATAATAGAAGGTGGATATATTGATATAAAAAGTATATTAAATAAAACACCACAAGCATGCACATGTGTGCAGATGTGTATGCCACCTACCTGCATGAACACGTGCATGCACATGCACACACACATACATAAAATAACATATTTTTATTAGAAAGAAGATGAAACATTATATTGTTGTCCGTATGAGGCATATGATTGAGAGAAATAATTCAGCATATGGTTGAATGGTTGGCCCATATAGCTTAGGTTGTTGAAAGGGGACGCCTAGGAACAAGGGTTTTATTAGTAATTTAGTATGCTTTTTTTCCCCACTACAGAGGATAGGGGCATTGGATTGGAAAAGCGATTGTGATCATGCAACTAGTATACTATAGTTGTTCACAGTATTAAAATCCAGCCTTAATTAGAGCTCCTTTCATCTAAACCGAACACTTTTAGTTTCTACTTTCAGCCAGAACTACTATAGTTTGACTGATTCCTCTGATTCTTCTATAATTAGGGCCACCTACCCTTTAACTATAGTTAGAAAGCATTGTTTGAGTGGTTGTAGAGGAAAGAGCTAGAGCCAAAAGTAACTAATTGAAGCCCGTCCGAGAAAGAAATCCTTCTGGTGGAGGTGTTCAGTATTAAAGCATGAACCCATCAACTAATGCAGGCCTAAAGTGGGTATACATAGGGCGGATATTGGTCACAACAATTGACACTATCCTGATAGTGGTCGTAAATGGCTGATTGGCACATACCATATGCATAATATAATGGTAATGTTTAGAATTTAATTTAAACCTTTTAATATGACACAAAATGGAATAGCGTGTATAGTAAAATTGTTCTTCAAATTATGAGGGAAAGCTCCATTTTCAAAAGAGTGAAGAAAAAGATGAATTCTCTCACACTTTCAATTTATAAAACCTAGAACCTATAGTATCCTATGTATGCAATACAAAAAAAACTTAAAACCTATCTTTTTGTTTTCAAACTTGGGCACATGGCAATTCAACACTTCCACACTACATGGGAGATTTTATATTTTATGACTATCACAAAAGAAAAGATCTAACAAACTACTAAATGCTTGCAACTTCCAATCAAATTCAGAGATTAAACATTACAAGTAAAATTCAATTGGATTGAAATGAACACAAGCACAAAGAGTTAAGTACTAAGAAAAAGAACTGCATACAAAGCTACAATATGTTCTCTACTAAAATCTGCAATACAAGGCTTGCAATAATTATTAGATCTTACACAATTCACAAGACAATCATCTCAAAAGGAAAGAACTCAATGAACAACAAATTTAACAACAAATAGGTATGAAAATAAATTTAACAACAAATAGGTATGAAAATTCCTACTAGAAATATAATTGTAAATGGCATTATTTAGAAGGTTTTTACAACTTCTAATCCAACAATAGTTTTATTACATGCAATGCAAGCTTTATTACATAGTATAATCTATTACTACTAAATCTAAATTCAAGAAATACAATTAGACTCCTAGTAAAGGCTACTATAAATCAACACTAGACTTTTTAGAAGAATCCAAAACTCAAACCTCTTGCATGATAAAAGATTCAAAAATAGATGTCATGACCCATAATTTGGAATGATAAACTACCTTTACCATGCTTTTAAATTTTATATAAATGTCATATGTAAATAACTATAAATAAAACTCCATCTATATATGTGTATAATATATATACATATATTTAATAAATACAATATTATACTATATTCCACCCTCATTATTATGGATATAAAAATGTATGTCTAAATTACATATAGATAAATGTATTTAATCATTTAAGCAAACACATATGAACATAAAATAGAGAAATAAATTACATATAAATAAATGTATTAAGCAAACGCATATGAACATAAAATAGAGAAATAAATTATATGAAGTAATGATGCGGCGCCGGGAGAACACCACGCACTGGCAATGGATGAGACCTTCAGCATAATCGTGTCTATTGTGAAGCCGCAGCCAAGAGGAATGACCCGTCCAGGATCCTGTGAAGGGACGCGATTGCTGGGAGGCATGTCTTTGAGGGACGACCGTCCAAAATGGCATCCCGTCATTTGGTCCTGGTGCCCATAAAAGGCATTCGTTTCTTGAATGAAGGAGATTGATATCAGAAGACAAGGAGAGGGTGCAACTATAGCCATATCCCACCGTGACTTTGAGGTAGGGCTCTCCAATCTGAACGTAGAATATGTATAAATATGTTTAGCTATGCTACAATGAAGAAAAAACACAATTGCTGTATCAGTAGGCGCTGCTTTAAAGTAACTCTGATGTATATTTTACAGTTTGGGACTACATGAAATCAAATTTCTCTTATTTTTGTATTGTAAATGGTGTTGCTCAATCGTAGGTGGAGAGAGATAGTAGCGGTGCAGAAGGGATAGCAGGTGCTAGGGGCCCTTTCAAGTAGTCCACCCACATGGATGACTGCGTGTCTGCCATTGCTGGGCCAAGAGGGCCTGCGTACCTACTCTTGGGCTTGGAAGGAATACCTCTATGGGCATCCCCATGTAGCCTCCCTATCCGACTCTGCCTATGATAGAGAAAGCTAACCACAATGAATTAGTATTGAATATGTAGCAGTGTTTAGTGAAGTCCTTCAATCAATTGTTGCTTATGTTTGTTCTTATGCTGAGTTGAATACAATTCTTTCTGTTTCTTCTAACTCTTATATTATGTATTGATAATTATTTAATTAAGGATCATTGAAAATTTAGCAGATTTCTTTAAAGGTACTGAGTAAATGGATTCTGAGTAAAATTCTAAAGGTTTATTTGAACTGGGATTGATCCTACTTTATACCGTTTAAACCAGAACCAAGAAGGCTCATTACAAGTGGTATCAGAGCCACTTTCCTGCCACCCTGTGAAATATTGTATGCAGACTTACTACAGGAGAAGTAGAGGAATGGGTGAACAATTGGAAAACGAACTTAGAACCTTCATGGAAAACAATGAGAGGAAAACCCAAGCCTTAATCAAACAAAATGAAAAAGCAAGTCAAGCTTTACTCCAAACCTTACAGGACATGAATGTCACCATGAATACCCTTAAAAATAAGGGTACAAATGAGAGGGATTCAAATTCTAACAATTCTGAGAACATCAATAGCAACGCTTTCTCTAACCCAAAGATTCAAAAGCCTAACTTCCTAACAAGAGAAGAAAGCCCAATGGAAGGAGAAAATGATCCCCCTATAAGAAATGCTAAAGATACGATAGCAGCCTATGCAAGGCTAGACCCCGACATAAGGGAAATCATATCCTTTAGGAATTTCCTGGAAGCTAAAAGGCTTGAGACACCCTGAAGGGAGGGTAGACAACTACGTAGGGATCTAAAACAAAAGGTTAACAAACTGATCTTGCCAAACTTTGATGGGACAAGGAAAACCTCAGCTTACTCTTGGATACAAAAACTGAATACCTATTTAAATCTTAGTGCTATGATGGAAGAGGATGCAGTACAGTTTGCTATATTACATCTTGAGGGAGTGGCTCACAAGTGGTGGCTCCATGGCACCCTCACACAAGGACATAATGATAAAATCTCATATGATTAGTTCACACAAAAACTTGTCAAGAGATTTGATAGGAGACACCCACAAAAAGACTTCAAAGAATTAACTCTATTAAGACAACAAGGAACGGTGGAAGATTATATTACATAATTCCAACAAACTTCAGTCAGGGTCAAGGGAATGTATGAAGAACGGTTGACCTACCTTTTTGTTGAAGGGCTAAGAGAGTCCATTCGAAGATTGGTTAGTGCCCTAAAACCCACCACACTAGATGATGCCATTGACAAAGCACTTGCACTAGAAGATTCGACTACCCATGATAAATCAGCAAGACCATTTTCAAAATCTTCTCACAACAAGTATTGGCACAAGAAAGAGAACCCCTCAAAAGAGCAAAGGTATTACGAAAAAAGAACTTATGTTACCGTTGTAATGAAAAATGGGAACGCGGGCATGTGTGCAATAACCTTAAGAGGGAAAAAGAGCTTTGCATGAGGAAATAGTTATGTTTCAAGTGTAAAGAGAAATGGCATCAGGGTCACGTATGCAAGAGAGGAGCCCAGGCCCACCACTTAGAAACCCCATGGGATGAGGAAGAATGGGATGACCAAGAGGAAACTAAGAACAATGAAAAAGAACAAGAAAGACCCAGCAAGAAAAGAAAACAAAATGAAGAGGATCACGGAACTCTAGCAGCCATCTCAAGGACTTCTCAACACCACCCTTTCCGAATAAAAAGCATAATCCAAGGGCGGAAAGTGATAGCCCTTATGGATAGTGGGGCAACCCACAATTTCATTGACAAGAACTTGGTAACCCAACTAAAGTTGGAAACACAAAACTTTAAAGGGTTTCAAGTAGCACTAGCTGATGGTTCGACTACCTCCTGTCACAAGAAGATTCCAAAATTAAACATAACTTTAGGAGCACATCCTACCACACAAGATTTCTATGTAGTTAACCTAGGGGATACAAATGTGATCCTAGGTACTCCATGGATACATTCTTTGGGATGATTCTACCTTGACCTTCCCAAATTGGAGTTGTGTTTTTTCAAGATGGGAAGGAGATCCTCCTTAAAGGACCAGTAGATGGCACTCCTAGAATGGTTTCATCGAAGAAAATGGAAAGAATTTTTAGGAAAGGGCAAGGAGAATGGGCAGCCCTAAAATGTTCCCCTTAATTTTTTCCCTTGTTTTTCAGTTCACATCAATGCAATCATGCACCCGTTAAGAATTAGCTCCAAATCAAAACACTGCTGAAAGAACTCTAACCAAGAATTTGCCCTAAAACCACTTAAGGAGGAGGGGCGGGCATATGGTCAGAGGATCCCTAGGATCTAATAACTTGAAGAGCTAAACTCGACATCAAGAATGTGCACGCAAGATCCTTTTGCAAGACGAGGTGTTAACATATGGTGGAGTGCTAGTTATTAAACTGAAATAAAACTTCTTCTGCTGAAGTAGGCATCCACAAGCGGTGGGAATAATCCACTTATTCAGTGGGTGTGATTATTACAATTATTTGAAGGCGGCAAGCCAGCCAATTAACCTCACTTCCACTTAAACTGTGAGGGGTATACAATCCACACAACCACTTATTTTTCGTTACAACAAAGTAAATTGCTCAAATTGCTGTTAGTAGCTTACAAACAATTATCATTTGCAATATATCAACGATAAGTTCTCAAGACAAGCAATGGTTAGAGTATCACTTCCTCTAACATTTACAACTTGAATAGATGAAGAATTGAAGCTCAAACAACATGATAATAAAATTTAACTAATCTGATAAAAAACAAAAAGTACAAAAAATCAAACCAACAAGCTATGAATTCACCAAAATGGACGTATCTTTCCCGAAACAACTTGGAGAGCTCCCAAACCCTAGCCAAAGGACAGCTAGGAGATATGCGCCCAATGTTCAAAGAGAGAACGAGCCAATTACAGCAGCAACAGGTGGCACATTTTCCAATGCAAGCACAGTGAGATGGTACGGCTTGCCAAGAGGGTCGACCTTCTCTTAAAAAATTAATACTCAACCAAAAAATCCGAAACTTTCTAGAAAGGGGCGCCCTTCACAGTAGAACAGCATGGACTTACACCTAGAATGAAATAAAAATCTGTGATGAAGCTATCAGCAGAAAATAGCTTCAGCCATGGCAAATCAGCAACTCAGCAAACAAGCTTTACATCAGCAACCTGTTTAATATCATCAATTTGAAGCTCCATCTGCACTCCAGGATGAAGTACAGTCACAATGATCCACCTAGGAAGCCATAGTTTCAGGCCCGAAGGATGGATTGAATTCGCTAAGCTCCCCCTTAGCCAGGTTCTTGATTCCAACCAGCAGCATAACTTTACTTTCCAATTTTCAAGATACGAATGAATGAGCAAATGTAGTATCCCTTACCCAATCTGATCTCAAAATGCTGATATAAGGCTCAAGGAATATTGTCAAACACTTCACATGCAAACTTCCAACTTTCTGGTCTGAGTTATCAATCTGATATATTCTTTGAAAAAAATGATCATAGAATGCTTCAAATGCTTGTAATTCAACACTTCAATGTCCAAACTATATTCTAGATGCATCAATGACATATTTCTATCATTTACAATGCACTTATATGATTTTTAATTGGAAAAACATGCATCTACAGCCAACTGGTATTTTTCCAAACAATTAGCATGCAAACTATTGCTTGAATCAAAATGAACATTACATCAACACTAGACTAGCAACTTATCTCCCCTTTTATAGATTGACAATGTGCATATAAGGGAATCGTGGATTAGCCAAGACTCTTGGCTTTACAAAATATCCAATACAATGCCAAAGTTTGATATGAATATTCCACCTACAACAACTCTTAAAAATGACAATGCAAAGAGCTTAAATAAGATGCAAGAACCTGGTATAAAATCTGCCTTGGCTTGAAGAAAATGTGGCAACTTGAATGCAAAGGAAAGGACTCCTCTTAAGCCCAAATCAGACCCAGCATGAGCCGCCCCTCAAAATGCTCCTCAATGCCACAATTGATGCAAGAATGATGCCTCCAATGATCTCCAATCAACTATGCAAGATGCCCTCCAATGATGCGGGTACTGTTCACGCGGGTACTGTAGCAGCGGATGAAAGCTTGCAATCTGCTCTTTAATGGCTGCCAATGATAAGCTACAGGTCTGCAATAGATGAGTCTTCAGATATGCTCAAACCCTTGATGAATTATTGAATCTTTAAGCACAATCAGAACTTCTGGATGAAGCTCTCCTCTAGCAATAATTCGGCTGGTATCTCACAGCCTCAAAATTGCATTACCACTTGAGAGTTTTCGTTCTTAATGACCAACTGAAACAACTGCAGAAACCCTTGGCTCCACAACTAAAATTAACAAGTTATTCTTCAAATCTGGATGATAAGAAATGAGCCCTCAATGTCTATTTATTCTTTTTCACCAATTCCTCCAGAAACTTCTAGAATATTATTTTATTAAGTGACTTTATAATATATTTTAAAATTCAAGTCACTTTATTAAATTAATTAAATATAAGGTCACCTTATAATATAAATTTAATTGATAACCTTATAAATAATTAACTTAATACCATCTTTTGATTTAATTAAAATAACTAATTAGTCATCCTCATAAAAAAATCATTATTTTAGACAACTCAATTAATTAAATTAATTAAATCAACTACCTCCAAAATGGGGACATTACAGCAAAGCATCAATAAATAAGCTTCAATAGAGGAGATGAATCAACTGTAACCTCCAAACAAGAAACTCTTCAACTTCTCCAAGAGGCGTCCATTTCAAAAAGCATTTCTTTTTGAAATATTTAAAACTCTTCATATTTCTCCCAAGTTGTCCCAATTAGAGGAGTAATAAAAACTTTAATAAAATTTTAAAGTGCATTAATGAGGTATCCCCCTTCATGACCCCATTTTAAAAAACAACTTAAAGTTCATTGACTAGGCAAGGGGTACAACTGCAAAACATAAAATTGACTAAGTATGAAACTTAGTCCAAGGATGTAGCCAAGTGCAATGCTCAAAACTGCAACTGATGAACTGCTAAAAATAGCAAACTGATAACTGGCAAGCTGATTATGATGCCACTGCCACAAAAGGACTTACTAAAAATAACAAATGCTCAAAATAGTAAGTATACTTCAAAACCATCAAAAAGCCAAATTGAATAGCCTCACTGCCCAAAATAGAAATGTGGACTGCAGATGATTGAACTGCTGCTAGAATGATACTGCTATAAATAGACTTACCAAAAATAGCAAATTGCTATAAATAGTAAGTTTGCAAAGCTTCATCTGAACATCAACTGAGCAGTAATCATGACTTACTATAAATAGTAAGTGTTTCCAAATGCTTTCTAAATACAAATCGGGAAGCCAACATGACTTACTATAAATAGTAAGTGTTAAGAAAGGTTGTTAGATGGGGATGCATGTTACACCATTCTGAAGCTCTCTGAAAACCCAGAAAAACCCAGAAACCATTCTTGCATGCAAAGTACCTGCCAGAATTGCATGTTATATTCTTAACATGCATGTTACCTCATCCTGAAGCTCTCCAAAAACCCAAAAAACTCCACCAGACATGCATCAAAAACTCTCGCATGCAAGCCCTCAAAACTGCATCTGAAACCTCCTAAAAAATAGGAAACCCTAATTTTCCATTCTGCTTAGCCTACGAGTTTTCGGAAATAGGCTAAAACCTCAAGAAGAGCGTAGGGCTAAATTGGGGACATTACAAGCCCAATGTTTGATTCTAGACAAATCTTCCCCCCAAGGGAAAACCATTCACATTGATATTAAACCTATCCTAAAAAGGCACAAAAAGGTATTTGAAGAGATTCCAAAGGGATTACCACCAAAAAGGGGTTTCGAACACACCATCGAACTAGAGGAGGGAGCCAAACCCGTAATCACCACACCTTACTGTCATCCAAGGAAATATAAGGAGGAAATTGAAAAAGAAATAAAGGAATTATTAGAAATGGGGCATATACAGCCTAGCTCTAGTCCTTTTGCATCAATAGTGGTTCTAGTAAAAAAGAAGGATGGCACAATGAGGATGTGCATAGATTATAGAGCACTTAACAAAAAAACCATAAAAAACCGGTATCCGATCCCCCGAATGGATGAGTTGATTGATGAACTACATGGAGCAAAATACTTCTCAAAAATAGATCTTCGATCGGGATACCATCAAATAAGAGTAAGGTCTGAGGATGTCCACAAAACAGCTTTTAGATGTCATTATGGGCATTTTGAGTTTTTGGTCCTCCCTTTTGGACTTACTAATGCCCCAGCCACCTTTCAGTCATGCATGAATCACATTTTTAGGGGGCAATTGAGGAAATTCCTGCTTGTATTCTTTGATGACATCTTAATCTACAGTAAAACATGGGAAGACCACTTGAGGCACATAAATTAAGTATTGAAAGTCCTTGAACAAAATTCTCTATGCGCTAAAGCATCTAAGTGTGAATTTGGGATGGAAGAAATTTTATATCTTGGCCATAAGATTAGCACACAAGAAGTAAGGATTGATGAGGAAAATATAGAGGCAATTAAGAGTTGGCCAAAACCTAGAACACTTACACATCTAAGGGGCTTTCTCGGACTTTGCAGTTACTATCGTAGATTTGTAAAGGGCTTTCCAAAACTAACCTCTTCCCTAACAGATTTAACCAAGAAGGGGGCATTTTCTTGGTCAGAAAACGCACAAGTAGCCTTTGAAAATCTTAAAGAAGTTATGAGTTGTTGCTCTATCTTGGCAATACCAGATTTCTCTTCACCATTCAAACTCTATTGTGATGCCTCAGGAGAAGGTATTGGGGCTGTTCTAATGCAAAATAAGCACCCTATAGCATTTGAAAGACGGAAACTCAAAGATACAAAGAAGCCTTACTCAGTTTATGACAAAGAAATGTTGGCGACCATGCACGCCTTGGACAAATTTCAGCAATACCTCATTTGTGGGAGATTTACAGTCAAAACTGATCATAACAGTTTAAGGTTCTTCCTCAATCAAAAGGACTTGAATGAAAGACAACAGAAGTGGGTAAGCAAGCTACAAGCATACAATTTTGACATTGAACACATGAAGGGCAAAAATATTATTGTAGCAGATGCCCTCTCCAAAAGACCTTACCTTCAATCCTTCACAGCAGTATCCACAGCTTGGAAGGCATCCATAATTGCAGAGTACGCAAAAAACATTCTCAAATGAAATCTTTGAAGGAAAGATACAAGATGATAATTACCGAATTGTTGATGACCTTATCTTATATAAGGATAGAATATTTATTACTCTGGGATCAAAGGTAAAGGTTGAAATATGGAAGGCATATCATGATAGCCCCCTTTCAGGACACCAAGGAAACTATAAAACCTACAAACAAATTAGGGAAAGATTTGCATGGAAGGGACTTACGACTGATGTCTCGAGGCACACTAGGGAGTGCATGGTATGTCAGCAGAATAAAGGTGAGCATGTTTTTCCCGCAAGGTTGCTTCAACCTCTACCCATACCCCATCAAAAATGGGAAAGTATTTTGATGGATTTTATTGTTAGAATATATTATTCTCTTTTTATTTAATGGTCAATGTAAAGTTATGTTTAGTCTAATATACTCTTTCTACAGTATCAAGTAGGTTAGTTAGGTAGATATCATTAATATCTATAGTGCTTCATGCACTTCTATATATTGTAACCTTTTTTTATGTTAATGAATGACTTTTAAAACCATTTACATGGTATCAGAGCCTATTAGGGTTTCTGGAAATTTCGTGAGCCTTCTTTTGGCTGTAATTTCGAAAACAAATTTAAGTACCTGTGGGTTCGTGTTTGAGGGTTTCTGGGCGATTTTTAAAGTCTGCAATTCATGAAAAATTTTCATGTGAGGCTTTTGTGACTTCCTGGGTCATCTAAATCGGATTTTTATCTGATTTTTTGTCAAAATCGAGTGCTTCTGGGAGCGGATTCTCTCTTGCTAAGGGCGCACATTTTTTTTTCTTTTTCTGTACACGTTTTTCTCCTTTTGCAAAACGCGAACCTACAAAAGGTGTGTTTTTTAAGACGCGTTTTTTGGCCGTGCGACCTCCTTTGTTCTCAGTCCACGACTTTGACCTCTGTTTGGCGTGGTTTGCACTGCAATTTCTGGCCATTTTTTCTCTGTTTTGGCACCGAAAATTGCATTTTTGATTGGACACATTTTTCAAACATTTTGTGTCGATTTTTTGTCTTTTTCATCAAAAATTTGTGCCTCAGAAGGTTGCATTTGCTTCTACCAGTGGCGGCTTGTTTTTTAATAACTTGGGTGCTACGTTTTCAGCAGATTCAAGCCTTTTTTTTCCTGCAATTTTTCTGGTCTTTAATGGCGGCCTAGGGTTCTGCAAACTCGTTTAGGGTTTTGCCCTGTTTTTTGAACTTGAAATATTTTTCTGAGACCAGATTCCTTGTGGGTTTTCCTAGATCTCAACTGGGTTGTCTTCCGTTTTTTTTGGGTACCTCGATTTTCGTGCCTCAAAATTTGTGGCTCAGTTTTGAAGTCGAATTTTTTTTTTGATCGCAGATTCTTTTTGGGTTTTGCGAGATCTCAACTGGGTTGTCACTAGATTTTTCTGGGTACCTCGTTTTCTGTGCCTCAAAATTTGTGTTGTCAATTTTTTTTGGGTATTCTTCCATCCTTCTAGGTTTTTATTTATCTTTTATGGGTTTTCAGTAAAACCTCAAAATCCGTGTTCGGGTTTCTGTATTTCTGTTTTCTTTGCATTATCTTGCCTTCACCTGTTTGATTGCAAGGTACGTGATGGCATCTCTCACGAACATAATGCTCGAAAGCAGCCAGAAGTTCAATGGGAAGAATTACAACACCTGGAAGCAGCGCATGCTAACGATCTTTGAATATCATTGTCTCGATCAGGTCGTCTTGGGGACCTCACCTCGACCCACTGTAGCCGAAAAGGATCAGGACAAATGGGATGAACGCAACCGAGAAGCCGTCATGCTCATCAAACTTTCAGTCACTGACGACCAGCTACCACAAGTGCCGTCAGGCAAAACAGCTGCTGAGGTATGGACAACCTTGAAGGATCTCCATGAAACGTCAGATAAGAGTCGTGCGTTTTTTCTTAAGAACATGTTTTTTTCAATAATGATGGATGAAAAGCACACCACTCTTCAAGAGCATCCGACAAGAATCACAGAGATTCGAGACCAGCTGGGAGCCATTGGACGAAAGATGGAGGAAGAGGACATGGTCGTCATTACTCTTAAGAGTTTGCCAAAGTCTTACGAGCATTTCATTGAGACGCTCAATATTACTTCAACAAATGTTGACTTGAAGTTTCCAGACTTGTGTAACGAGCTTCTACAACAAGATCGTTGGAGACAGCAGTTTGGAAGCAGTGCCAGTTCGTCCTCCATAGAGCAGGTGTTCTCTGCCAAATCTTCTGCTAAGAACAAAGGGAAGGCTCAATCTTCTCAGCCAAAAGGCTCTGGTTCTTCTCAAGACAGCAAGAAGAAGAAGAACGTTTCGTGCAATTATTGTCACAAATACGGTCACATTAAGGCTGATTGTCGCACTCGGTTGGCTTCTGAACAAAAGAAGCAGGGAGGATCTGAACAGAAGGCACATGTCACTGAGCACACTGAGCAAAAAGAGTCTGCATTCTATGCGTTTATGGCCAAGAGAACTACAGATCCGGTACATTCTTCTACCTGGTATATCGATTTAGGGGCATCGTGGCATTTTACTCATCGTCGGGATTGGTTCACACAATTCGAACCCTTCTCAAATTCTGTCATTTTTGGAGGAGGAGAAGAGTACACAGTTGCTGGTAAGGGCATTGTCTAGATTCACTCAGGAGGAAGAAATCTACTCTTTCTCGATGTCTACTATGTTCCCGGCATGGAACATAATCTCCTCTCCGTCAGTCAGATCATGCGGCATTCTCCCCAGTTAGATGTTGTTTTCAGTTCGTCCACCTGCAGCATCGTTGATCGGGAGACTCGTACTACAATTGCTATGGGACTTGAGGATCACGGTCTATACAGACTTGTTGATTCTGGTGATTCTCAAGAGCACGCTCTAGCAGCCCGAAGTACAACCATCAGCAAACTTTGGCATTAGCTTTATGGGCACTTGAATGTGCACTACCTCTCTCAGTTATCTCGGGAGGGTCTTGTTGCTGGTCTACCTGAGATCCAAACTAAAAATCATGGAGTTTGCGGTGCCTGTCAAGCTGGCAAGCAGCATCGAACATCGTTCTCGGATGGTGACTCTTGGCGAGCCTCCAAGGTACTTCAACTGGTTCACGCTAATGTATGTGGACCGATGAACACTCCTTCTGTTACTAGGTCCAGGTACTTCTTATTGCTTGTTGATGATTTCAGTCGAAAAATGTGGGTGTATTTTTTGAAACATAAATCAGATGTGTTCAGCACATTTCAGCAGTTTAAAGCCTTAGTTGAGAAAGAATCGAGTTCTCACATTGTTACTCTAAGGTCAGATAATGGGGGGGAGTTTTGTTCAACTGACTTCTCTACTTTTTGTGCTACACACGGCATCAAACGACAACTCACCACACCATACACTCCTCAGCAGAATGGTGTCGTTGAACGTAGGAATCGCACCATTACTGAAATGGCTCATTCTATGATGGAGTACCGCTATGTACCTAAGAAATACTGGGCTGAAGCAATTTATACTGCAGTCTACCTCCTGAATCGGTCACCTACGCAGGCCGTTAAGAAGATGACTCTCGAAGAAGCCTGGTCAGGACGTAAGCCTAAAGTGGGCCATGTGAAAGTCTTTGGTTCTACCGCTCATGTATGGATTCTAGACGCCAAGCGTGCCAAGTTGGACTCCAAGAGCCAGACACTTATGTTTACTGGTTACAGCGACAATCACAAGGCATACAGGTTGATTGATGTGAAGACAGATCGTCTCATTTTCAGTCGTGATGTTGTGATTGATGAGACTACTGGTCCATTTGTTCCTACTACTAGCCCTGAGGATCAGCCTATGAAGGTTCCTGATGATGGTGTTCATCTTCCTCTTGGTTCCCCTAATGGGAGGGGTTCAGAGCATTCTGACTTTGAAGATGAGGAGTCTACCGGTCATGATATAGCACCACCTGATCTTCCTCAGGATTCGTATCCAAATGACGTTGTTTCAGACATTCCAGAAGATGTTGTTTTTCCTACTCCAGACGTTGGTACATCTACTCGTCGACCTAAGTGGTGGCTCAAGACAATCGGTGATCTTCATGATGATGAACTCATTGAGGGTAGATCAACTTGTAGCAAGAGCAAGCAGCAGTCCACAGTCAACTTCGCTCTTATGGCCAACATCCACAGTATCTACGAGCCTCATACATATTCAGAGGCTAAAGGAATTTCAGAGTGGGAACAGGCTATGCAGACAGAATATCATAGTCTTCTAAATAATCACACCTGGGTTCTTTCTGATCTTCCTCCTGGGAAGAAACCTATCAGTTGCAAATGGGTTTACAAGGTCAAGTATCATGCCGATGGTACTCTGGATAAATACAAGGCAAGATTGGTTGCTCGAGGATTCACATAGCGGGAGGGCATTGATTACGAGGAGACATTCGCTCCTACTGCCAAGATGAGCACAATTCGTCTTCTTCTCGCTATTGCAGCCCAATTTGGATGGACAGTTCATCAGATGGACGTCAAGAGTGCCTTCCTCAACGGTGATTTGCAGGAAGAAGTCTACATGACGCAACCTCCTGGTTTCAAGGTTGCTGGCAAAGAACATCAAGTATGTAGGCTCGTGAAAGCACTCTATGGACTGAAACAGGCTCCCTATGCATGGTATATCAAGATTGATCAGTACTTGGTTGATCATGGTTTTCAGCGTAGCCCTTCTGACACTAATCTGTATGTCAAACACTCTGGTGATGATATTCTCTTTCTTGTTGTCTATGTTGATGACTTGATCATTACCGGCAGTTCGACACATTTGATTGCAGCAATCAAATAGGATTTGTGTCAGGCTTTTGACATGACAGATTTGGGGCTTCTCCATTATTGTTTGGGTATTGAAGTTTGGCAGACCGTTGATGGTATCTTTATCTCTCAATCTAAATACGCTCGGAGTCTGCTTGACAAGTTTCGGATGCAGGACTGCAAACCTGCCTCCACACCTATGGAGAAGGGGCTGAAGTTATCAGCCAACTTTGATTCACCTCCGGTCGATGAAACAACATTCAGGCAACTAGTGGGCAGTCTCATCTACCTCACTGCCACTAGACCTAACATCAGTTTTGCAGTGAGCTACATCTCTCGCTTCATGACAACTCCTAAAGCTGATCATTAGATTGCAGCGAAGCGAGTGCTGAGATATGTTAAGGGCACTTTCGACTATGGCATTCTCTATGGCAGATGCAAGGATCCAAAGCTGATTGGTTACACAGACTCAGATTGGGCAGGTTCAGTGGATGATAGAAAATCTACTTCTGGGTATGTATTCAGTTTGGATACCGGTGCTGTAACATGGACCAGCAAGAAGCAATAGGCAGTAGCTCTTTCCTCGACAGAAGCTGAATATCGAGGAACCGTTAAAGCAGCATGTGAGGCAGTTTGGCTTCGTAGGATGCTTTCTGACATGCACATGTCACAAGCAGGACCTTCTCCCTTGTACACTAATAATCAAGGGGTACTCAAATTGGCCAAAAATCCAATCATCCATGAACTTACCAAGCATGTTGAGCTTCATTGTCACTACATCCGCAAGCTAGTAGAAGACGGATCAGTTCAGCTACAGTATGTTCCAAGAGTGGATCAGACTGCAGACATTCTCACCAAGTCTCTGAGCCCGGATAAATTTGTAAAATTCAGGGGGCAACTTGGTGTTGTTGATGGATTGACCATTAAGGGAGGGTGTTAGAATATATTATTCTCTTTTTATTTAATGGTCAATGTAAAGTTATGTTTAGTCTAATATACTGTTTCTACAGTATCAAGTAGGTTAGTTAGGTAGATATCATTAATATCTACAGTGCTTCATGCACTTCTATATATTGTAACCTTTTTTTATGTTAATGAATGACTTTTAAAACCATTTACATTTATAACCAGGCTTCTCAAGGTACAAAACAAAGATTTCCTTTTTGTGGTAGTGGATCGCTTGACCAAATATGCTCATTTCATGCCCATAGCAATAGATTTTGAGGCTCCTCAAGTGGCAGATATTTTCTTTAAGGAAATCTTCAGATTGCACGGTCTACCTCGAAATATTGTGAGTGATAGGGATAGTCGTTTCCTCAGCAACTTTTGGCAAGAATTATTCAGATTGGCCAGAACAAAGTTAACTCCGAGTACCATTTGTCACCTCCAAACCGATGGCCAAACAAAAATTGTTAATAAATGGATAGAAGGCTATCTACGAAACTATGTTATAGGTCAGCAGAAGGCATGGATCAGATGGCTTCATTTGGGAGAATATTGCTACAATACTACTCATCACATGTCTATAGGAATGAGTCCCTTCAAGGCATTATATGGATATGAGGCAACATCTTTTGGGGATCTAATCCGTTCAGATAGCCGCATACCGGGAGCTAAGGATTTTATGCAACAAACTATAGAAATCATGAATGCTCTTAATAATAATTTACATTAGGCACAAAACCAACAAAAAATATATGCAAATCGAAAAAGAACTGAAAGAACTTTTAAAGTGGGAGACATAGTTTTCTTGAGGCTGCAACCCTACAAGTAGACATCTATAAAAACTAGTGGGGCTGAAAATCTTAAGCCCCGATTTTATGGGCCTTATAAAATCTAAAGGAGAGTAGGGGAAGTAGCTTATGAATTGGAACTACCGACACAGAGCAAAATCCACAATTTATTCCATGTATCTCGCCTTAAGCAGGTTTTGGGACAGCAGATTGTCCCAAGTATAGAATTACCTCCTTTAGATAATGAAGGGAAGTTGATCCTCGAGCCAGACGTCATCCTTGATACTCGAGAGAGGCGATTGCGGAACAGAACTATTCAAGAGTACTTGATCAAATGGAGAGGTCTTCCTATCGAGAACGCTACTTAGGAAGGATCTAGTATTATGAATCATCCGAGTCTAAGTTTGCTTGATGGCAAGCAAATTCGAGAGGGGAGGTTTGTCATGACCCATAATTTGGAATGATAAACTACCTTTACCATGCTTTTAAATTTTATATAAATGCCATATGTAAATAACTATAAATAAAACTCCATCTATATATGTGTAAAATATATATACATATATTTAATAAATAAAATATTATACTATATTCCACCCACATTATTATGGATATAAAAAGGTATGTCTAAATTACATATAAATAAAGTATTTAATCATTTAAGCAAACGCATATGAACATAAAATAGAGAAATAAATTACATGAAGTAATGAAGCGGCGTCAGGAGAACACTACGCACTGGCAATGGACGCAACCTTCAACATAATCGTGTCTATTGTGAAGCCGTAGCCAAGAGGAATGACCCGTCCAGGATCCTGTGGAGGGATGCGACTGCTAGGAGGTATGTCTTTGAGGGATGACCATCCAAAATGGCATCCCGTCATTTGGTCCTGGCGCCCATAAAAGGCATTCGTTTCCTAAATGAAAGAGATTGATATCAGAAGACAAGGAGAGGGTGCAACTATAGCCATATCCCGCCGCGACTCTGAGGTAGGGCTCTTCAATATGAATGTAGAATATGTATAAATATGTTTAGCTGTGCTACAATGAAGAAAAACGCAATTGTTGTATCAGTAGGCATTGCTTTAAAGTAACTTTGATGCATATTTTACAGTTTGGGACTACATAAAATTGAATTTCTCTTATTTCTATATTGTAAATGGTGTTGCTCAATCATAGGTGGAGAGAGATAGTAGAGGTGCAAAAGGGATAGTAGGTGCTAGAGGCCCTTTCGAGTAGTCCACCCACATGGATGACTGCGTGTCTGCCATTGCTGGGCCAAGAGGGCCTATGTACCTACTCTTGGGCTTGGAAGGAATACCTCTATGGGCATCCCCATGCAACCTCCCTATCCAACTCTGCCTATGAAAGCGAAAGCTAACCACAATGAATTAGTATTGAATATGTAGCAGTGTTTAGTGAAGTCCTTCAATCAATTGTTGCTTATGTTTGTTCTTATGTTGAGTTGAATATAATTCTTTATGTTTCTTCTAACTCTTATATTATGTATTAATAATTATTTAATTAAGGATCATTGCAAATTTAGCAGATTTCTTTAAAGGTACTAAGTAAATGGATTCCGAGTAAAATTCTAAAGGTTTATTTGAAATGAGATTGATACTACTTTATACCGTTTAAACCAGAACCAAGAAGGCTCATTACAATAGACTCCTCAAAAAGAAATTCAAGTTAAAATTAAGGACAACTAAAAATAGCTACTTAACAAACACACTAGAATTCCCTCTATATTCGCTACATACCACCACTAAATCTAACTAAACCATCTATGTCTAAAGGATGAATCCAATCTCTGAAATCAATATGTCTAATTTTGCATCTATTTTGTGTACTAATGCAATGCCTAATAGAGGGTTTGTGTCATGTCTCCTTTTCAAAATTAAAATATTTCAGAGACTTAGAGCCTATTTCTTATTTCTCATAGGCTAAGAAATAAAATTAGGGAATTAATTTAATAATATTAAAAGTTGTCCTAGTAACTTTATTTTATAACATTGTTAACAATGATGAGTTATGTATTATTATTATTATTTTATTAATGTGGGTTTAATGAAATGTTTAATTACAATTGTTTTTGAATACCTTTAGAAGGATTATTAGGAAAAAGAAAAAAGAAAAATTAAAAATGTGAATATAAAGAGAACTTTTTGTAATGTCCCCATTTTAGCCTGTTGTTGTTTTTGGATGGTTTAGCCTATTCTTGGCCCTCGTAGGCTAACATAGACATGTTTTGACCTTTTCACACATCACCCCATTCACAATGGGGACCCCCCCCCCCCCCTAATTTTTGCTCCATTCTGGTCTTTTGGCTTTGGTTTTGCGTCTCTCTCTCTCTCCGATCTTTCTATCCTTTCGGGGATGTCCCACCATTTGACCTCGTTGAAATTGTGGCTAAGTCTGTGAAATTAGGGTTTTCTTTCTTCATGCTTATTGGAGGTGAAATTGAGTTGGAAAATTGGAATATGAGCTTGGCACTACATTCAAGATACTTCAAGAAAGATCCCATCAAATTTTCACTAAGTTCCGACAACTTACTATTTTTAGTAAGTACATAATTTGGGGTCTTTTCTTTAGAATTTTGGAATTCCGACTGCTCCACCATATTCAGGACACTTCAAAGTGCTTGCACGCGAAATTTGAACAGATTTGGACTACTTGCTATTTTTAGCAATTCGGGCTTCAGAGGCAGTTTTCAAGGTTTGCATGTATGATTTTTCAATGCATGTCTGTAGAATCTTTCTGGATTTTTCAAAACCTTCGCGATGATATAACATGTAAGCCGAGATGATGACTTTTAGCAATTTGTGCTTCAGAGGCTATTTCGAGGGTTTGCATGTAGGATTTTTTCAATGCATGTCAGGATATTCTTTATGGGTTTTCGAAAGCTACGAAACGATGCAACATGCAAGCAGAGTTGATCATTTTTCAGGAACTTACTATTTTTAGCCAGTACTCGCATGTAGACCAGTTTACTAGGTTTTTCTGGGTTTTTTGAGATCTCTTGGGCAGTATGACATGCAGATACATCCAACAGCTGGTTGATCACTTTTCAGACATTTATTATTTATAGCAGGTTCACTCCAAGCAGTCTCAGCACTTCAGTTTCACGAATGGAGCAACATGCAACAAGAATCAAGCCAAATGAAGGTCATTTGAGGCACATGCAAGTCAAATTAGGGTTTCCTACTTTTATGCCTAAAATGGGAGGCTAAATTCGAGAAAGTGTTAAATTGATATATCCCATCACAATCAACATCCTTCAGACAGTCTACTGGTAAAATTTGAGCGCAATCCAAAAAATTTCTATTTTTAGTAAGTCATTTCAGGGCTTTAAATAGCAGGTCGGCGCGAGGGATAGGTGTGAACAGGTTAGATAAGTCATCAGGATAATGTGGAGCAATTTTCAAGTCAAACGGAGCAGCAGAAGTCAAGTAATCAAGGGTTTACTAAAAATAGCAGGTGAGCATAAACAGGGCAATCAAGCCACAAGGGCCACATCTGCCAGCTCCCGATTCAAAACAGTTGAAAATCCATGAAAAATCACAAGCCTCCACAATTTACTAAAAATAGAAGGCTCATAAGGATCAACTGAAGGCATCAAAATTCTTCTAAATATGGCAAAATAGAAGCTCATACCCTTGAATGCACCTATCACAAGCTTGGCATAAAAATCTTATAAGTCTTTGAAAATGGGAGCTCCACCCTCCAGATGTGCCCTCAAATGGAAGTCCACCCCTTCAAATGCGCCCAACCTATGAAGGCGTTCTAGAAAAAAAAATTCTAAGTCAAAAATGAAAGTGAGCTACCCCAAATGCGCCCAAGGTTGAGGTGATGGAATGAAAGGTTCGAAGTATCAAAATAAAAGCATGCCCCCTCAAATGCGCCCCATCAAGGTGACTAGAGGCATACAAAATTTCTAAGTTGTGAGAATAAAAGCTGACCCTATAGAATGCGCCCTCAAGGTGAATGGGAGTGTGAAAAGTTTCCAAGGAAAAAACAAAAGCATAGGGGGTGAAATGTGCCCAAGGAAGGAGTTGGGTGAAGAAAATATTCTAAGGCGCTGGAAATGAAAGTAGACACCCTCAAATGTGCCCAAGGAGATGAAGAAGGGGTTGGCAAAATACTCTAAGGCATGAGAAATAAAGAAGACCCTCCTAAATGCACCCATGAGAAAAATTGTCTAAGGCAAGAAAACCTTGAGCTCACTACCTCATATGTGCCCAAAGAAAGATGATGTCTTGAAAACGCCTAAGGCAATGAAAATGAAAGCTCTCCACTCCAAATGCGCCCAAGAGGTGATGACTTGCTAAGGTGTTGGAAAATGAAAGCTAGGGAGGAGAAATGCGCCCTCAAATCAAAAGCACACCTAGCCAAATGCGCCCAAGGGAGATGAGGATGCCCTAAAGAAATATTCTGAGTCTTTGAGAATAAAAGTGGACCCATCAAAATGTGCCCAAACAAGGAATGGTGGCTTGAAAATATTTCGAAGTGTTTGAAAATAAAAGCTTGTGGGGTGATATGCGCCCTTGGTAGGTGCAAGCATGAATGTCAAGTGAAAATCACCGAAGGCCTTTAAAATAAAGGCTTGCCACCCTAAATGTGGCCAAGCTAGGTACTAAAGTGGGGAATTTTTTTTCTAAGGCACGAAAGTGAAAGTAAAGAGGGTCAAATGTGCCTAGAGTGTGAGATGGTATAAAATCTTTTCTAAGTGAAATAAAATCTCACTAGATCAAATACGCCTTCAAAGATGAATGAGTTTAAAAAAATTCTAAGGCGTGGAAACAGGAATCAAAGGTGGAAATATTTTCAAAGGGTGAGTTAAAAGTTAATAAACATTTTCAATGGGTCAAGTGAAAATTAAAAGACCCCCTTCAAAGTGTGCTCATGAATTAATGAAGTTGGGAATTATTTTTCTAAGGGAATTTTAATGTTTTTTTGAAGGGAAATATTTTCTAGAAAATTGCCTAGATTATTTTCTAAGGGAGATTAAATGTCAAGGGTGGAGTGATTTGGCTTGTGATTTTAATCACATGGTGAGACGTTTTTGAAATAAATTTGAAATTTCATAAGGCGTGAAATGATTAAGATAAAAAGAAAATTTTAAGTACGCCTATGCCATGGGATGAGATTGTTATTGAAGATTTTAATGGGTCGGAAATTATTTTAATTTCCCCATGGAATTTTAAGTGTTGGATTTAATTGAAGTCAAAGCGAAAATTTCAAAGTAAATCAGAATGATTCCCTTACGAGTGATATAATTAACTGGCAGTTAGGAGGGAAAAATTTGAATTTTGCAAGGGAAGGAATCTCCAATTAAGGAAAATGCTATGACGGTTGGCTGAGAACTCGCCCATCACTTCGCCAGAATTAGAAGATTTCTAATTAATGGGAGTGGAGAATTAATGAAATTGCTAAAATTGACTCTTGCACAAATTGGCAGTATTCTCTAGAACAATTATTTAAGCAATGAAGTTTCTCACTTCTTCTCACCATTTGCACGTGCGAATTTCTGCTGTGTAAGAAGAATTTTCTTAAGAAGTTGACAAGTTGCTGAAGTGAGAAGAATTTTCTTGAGAAGTTGAGAAGGTTGCTAAGAGAGAAAATTCTTGAAATTGCTTAAGGTATCAAGATAGTGATTATTTTTCTAAGTGTGAGGAATCAAAGTGCTGGAGTAATATTTTTCTAAGTGTTGAAAGTATCCAGCTGGTGCGAATTTCTTTCAAGTACTAGAAGTTGCATTGCTGAAAGTGTCAAGCTTAAGGAATTTAAAAGTTTGAGGTTTGGAGTTAGAATTTTTTTTATGCTGAGGGATATTATTTTCGAATCTAACTCCATATTGCAGCCATCTCAAGGAGATTTTATTTTCTAAATCTGAAGTCTAACATCTATATTTTATTTTGCAAATGGTTGAAGCAAGAAAAGGAGATGCTGCCGGAGCAAGCAAGGCTGCAAATGCTGAAGCAAGCAAGGCAAGCGCGTCCCGACAGGCAGTGATAAAGAAGCTTGCCAAGCCATTCCTTCCTGAATTGAAATTCACTTCAAAGCTGGCAGGATTGAGTGACACTAACATTGGTTCATTTAATCTCGGTGCACTCAGAGGAACAATGTACGGGTTGGGAGGCCATCCACCATCAGTCACGACACACCAAATAATAAAGAGTGGGATTTATGAAGCTGCTGGTTTTCCACCAGTAATTCAATGTCCAGAGTTGATCATGGAGTGCGCAAATTGTTACAAGCCCAAATGAAGGACTATTGCTTCACACCCAATGTTATTGGAGAAGCATTTGGGATCCCCACTTCTGAAAGGATGATAGAGCTAATAGAATGTACGCCTCCACCTTTGAGAGGTGCGCTGGTATTATTAATATAGTTTGGATGCAGAAGCCTAGACCCTCAGTAGAACATACTGAATGAAACACTTTGATCAAAGTAGTGCAATGTACGAGACTCCACTTAGTTGTGTGATACTTGAGACTACACTGTCAATTCATCGTGATCCAGTATTACATGCTAGTTTTGTTATCACAAAATCTAGCAACGCTCGATCCACGGGTAACCCCCCTACGAAACTAGTCTGTTTCCTAGGCTCATGTGTTTCAAGCACGTATAATGAGACAATCTTGAAGTTGTCCTTAATACGTGGTCTCTGATCTTGCCTAGTCCAGGTAGGTGACGATAGGCTCGACTTTCGAGTTTAAAGTTTGTGACTCCTTTTTACCAGAAGTTAGTCATTTTCTTTTATGGGTGCTCGAGCGGTGATTTTTACCGCCGTTGCACCTATGTTTATTTTCTAACTGTTTTTGGTGCTCGGTTGGTGATTTTCACCGCCGTTGCACCTAGTTCAAGTTTCACTTTTTTGGTGCTCGGGTGGTGATTTTCACCGCCGTTGCACCTAGCCCATTGTTTAACCTTGGTGCTTGAGCGGTGATTTTCACCTCCTGAGCACCTAATTGTCAGTTATCTTGAGTGTTTACTCCGCATTTAATGCATGGGTTTTAGGTTAATTTTTTAGGTTTTTAACTCATAACATGAGTTATTTTCGCCATTCTGTTTTATGTTTTCGCTTCCTCCCGTCGCTCCATCGCCACACAGGTCGCCATTCCTCCAAATCGAATCTTGTTTGCCTCCAATTTGCGGTTTTTCGCTCTTCACATTATTGACGTCGCTAGGTATGTTTTTCTCTGTGTGTCTTCTTTTCGTGTTGATAGTCGTTTTTCCTGTTCATCAACTGCTTTTCATTTCCTCATTTGTTTAAACGTTACTGGTTCTTCGTTCCTTCTTTTGGTCTGGTTCCATCCACAAATACCTACCTTTGCGCTAGTGTCGAACACCAAATGAACTCGTTTCGAAACCCTGACGTTTGTTATCTTTCCAACTCTCGGTGCTCGGGCGAAGAAATTCGTCGACATCGCACGAACCACCAAGAAATACCCAAGTGTCTTGGCGGTGAAAATCACTGCCATGACACTCAACTATTTAAAACACCCAAGTGCCCGAGCGGTGATTTTCACCGCCCGAACACTTAGTCATTTGGCATTTCCCACTGGTGCTCGAGCGGTGATTTTCATTGCCCGAACACCAAACGAACTTCACTCTCTGGTGCTCGGGTGGTGAAAATCACCACCCGAGCACCAAAATCTGCATTTTTTCCTAACACTCTAAAACATAATTTTTCTTCATTTTCGCTTCCACCTCATATTTCATGCCTCGTTTTCCGCATCATATGGCCAAATCACAGTAACTCCATATCACCTGCTCATTTCACATTTCCCCATATGGCATGTACTTCCTGACGCCAATGGATCCATTGTTCTTGCAGTTAACTTCAAGTTTCATCAAGAGGTCTTCGGAGGTAAAGAAACATTAGTCTCAACTCCTCTAAATGACAGCTGAAATGCCACCACCATCTCCTAAAGCAAAGGGTAAGATGAAGTATAAGTACCAAGGCGTTTTCCCTCCGACCGTGGTGTTGTCCAAAGTAGATGAAATCAAGGATACCGAGATCGGTCATCAAGATCTGGAAGATTTTGTAAAGAGGATTCAACAGAGGCCATGGGATGAAAATCTAAAGGCCATTGTACATAGCAATCTCCATTTGGTATCCACCTTCCCAACTTCCGTTCATCACACTGAGTTTGTGCTTCAAGTTGCCGCCCACTATATCCAAGAAGATAGAACTGTGAGAGATTCTACAGGTCAGGTTGTGATGAGGCTTGAAGGTGACTTTTTTGATATAGTCTTCAAAGTTCCACAAATGGAACAATACACACCCGTCACAATTCAGAAGGCTCAAGAGATATTCGACAATGATTCAGTCAGGGCAAAGACATTGATTAACACACAATGGTTGAAGACTCCTCGACATGCTGTATCTAGATGGCCTAAGGGACTTACCCGAAGTGACTTCAAGGAGGATGTGAGAGACATGATCACCCTGTTAAGCAAAGTTAAGGGCTTACCAGAATCCTCTCATTTTCAAGATTGGATGTATGAATACATCCGGATCATCAGAAGGAGGAAAGTACATATTGATTGGGGAACACATATCAGCGATGAAATCCATGAGCAGCTGATTAAGGTGCCCACCACTCTAAAATTCTATATGACTTCTTTTTTGGTGTATGCGGTTGCAGTGATGAGAAAGTTTCCAAGTTTGTCTACCAAAGGTAACAAACATTCTACTCCTATATAGGATTACTACTATCAATTAAACCTAAGGGAAAGCTTCCACCATTTCAGGAGAGTTACAGATGCTTTCTTTGCTCCTTTGTTGTTCACTTTTGACCCGCCTCTGGGGAAGAAAAGAATATCAGATGAAGCCTACAAGGCAGTCAGCAAGGTTGGATGTGTTTTTCTACACTTCCCAACCTTTACTTATATAAGAGTAGTGTTGACGTGCCTTTTGTGACAGCGCCAGCACAGAATAAAGTTGCCCAACGGTCACTCTATTCTCTCTTGATCAAAGTGTCCCACATGCTAAGATTGCTTGAAAGTTCATGTGTTCGACTCCAAGGTTCCTTTTATCGCGAATAGACTCAGTTGGTTGATGTGTTTTGCTGGTTATTTCAAGGGGGACTTACGTAGTTGTTCAATTTCGTGAAGCAATTAGGACATGAATGATTTGGCAATATGGTTTTGGTATCTAAACTGACTCGGAAAATGCAGAATTTAAAGGGGATAGGGATAGGGATTCTACAAGTCTACTTCTAAAAGGTGGAGGACGAGGATCGACTTAAACAATCTTCAAACCAAACTTTGCTTTGTCTCCTTTCGAACAACTCCGACAAAGTTGGTGCAATCTTCAAAGGATGAGAAAATGTTCAAACTATGACACAACACGCTCATACCGTCAACACGACGCATACAAACATATGAACCATAATCGAAGTTAAGTGCTGATACTCCAGTTGACCACGCAAGGCGAACTTACCATCAGCAAGTCCGCTAGTGGTATGGACGAGAAGACTTGCTCAAATCACAACGCCACACTCCACAGCTAACAACTACTTGCATGAAATAAAATTTACTTTACTCTATCTACCTTGAATTGGAAAGACGAACAAGCCTTGCTAGCTACTCACAATAGAAGATAGAACCACCAAACAATGATAAATCTTTATATTATGAGAGTGTTCACAACAACTTCTTACAAAGTCCTCAATGGGAAAACTTCCTTTCCTCCTCAATCTAAACTAACTTCTAAGCTCTACTCTCTAACTTCTATCTCCAATACTCTCTAGCTCTGATCTATCTCTGATTCTAATTCTAATTTTTACAAATGAGGGGGGATGCCCCTTTTATAACAAGTCCAATTCAGTGGACGGTTCAGATCAAATTACAATGAAGGGCTCAGATCGAGCCACCTATGCCCTGATTAGGGTTTCTGCCCTAAAAACCGCCACAGAGAGGAGTGGGCAATGAATGCACAGAATATTCTCCACTCCCCTGCAGGAATCATAATGAGCAATTAATGCCCACTACCATCATCAAGAAGATCCTCATCAAGCAGCGCGTTCCCACTGGCCTTCTCCCGGATAGCAAACTCGATCAACCGGGCCAATACTGCTTCAACCTCCTGTGTAGAGATCGGTGGAATATGGTTGAGCTGGAACTCCAAGACTGCTACCGTCTGTCCGTATCTGATGCAAGATTTCTTCCATGTCACCAAGGCGTCCTGGGTATGCTGAATTATACTAGAGAACGTGGAGACATTCTCAAAGTCATCCAGGACAAGTGACCTCGCAGCTGAGAAGAATGGAGGCAGTCTACTTTTCAAACCATCAGCAGTTATCTCCTCTGGGACCAACTTTCTAGCAAATATGGCTTCTAATGTATTGAGGACTCCCCCCAAGATGTTGCCTATTGCCTTCTTCACTTTAGCTGAATCTGCCCTTGCTGCGTCGTGAAATCCACGGCCTGTGACCACCGAGGAGTACCAACTGGTGAAATCGTACCTATCACCTCTCTGAATTACACCTCCATCCACTAAGGTTTCTAGAGGTACATGCATCAAAGCCCCCAAACGAAGTACAGTCTTCGTTTGATAGATGCGAGTATCACCCCAGGCCTGATCGACTATATCCATTCGTGCCAAAATATTTGAGGCCTGTCGATAAGCATCGGCAAGGTCCTCCATGAATTTTCCTGTCTCAGTATGAACACGGCTAACCCACTTGTCTGCCTCCGTTTCCATTTTCTTTAAATCCTCTAAGGCAACAATTGACTCATTCGGAAGCTCCGATGGACGTTCTACTGCTGGGTCTGCTGGTTCACCTGGACATGCTAGATTCTGCATATATCCTATCAAGGTTTTGTGCTCCTTCTTCAATTTCTTATACTTCCCCTCCGTGCGGAGCAACTGATCCTTCAATGCCTGATAGGAGTTATCGAACTCCTCGATAACTTGGGTTCCCGGAGGACGACCCAACTCTACTGTGGTGAGCACGTAATTTTCAGGCCTCTCCTCGGTTCGATCACAATCTTCCCTCGGAATAGCCACCTGAAGCGTGCGAGAGCCTGACTCGTCAGTCGAGATCTTTGAAAACTTTCGGGCCCTTTTCTTCTCTGGTGGCGCACTGATCCTCCCGAGGAACTCTTCCATCTCAATGGCTGGATCCGTATCATCCTCGGGTTCTCTCCTCATTCTGTCGGAAAGCCAATCAGGCACTGTCTGCTGTGGATTACAAATGACAAGGGGTTGTTCTTCTGTTGCCTCCATCTCGTGCACTTCCTCTCTTCTTGCACTAGTCTGCTCAGGCTCATCCTCCTCTATAAGCTGGGTATCTCCCGACCCTTGGGTCCCCTGTTCTGTGTTTTCTTCTTCTTCCAAAGCCGTGTCCAACATCTGCTGAAAATGGGTGTCGGCCATTGTTTCCTCTTCCTCCTCCTGTTGGCCGCCCCTGGATAAACTGACACTAGCTGATTCCCGGGCGTTGGGCTGATCTATCTCCTCAAGTCCCCGCTCTTCCTCTAATCCTGCCCTCTGATCGGCAAATAATGAAACTACTCTTAAACTCGAAGATTGAGTTTGTGAGTGCACGGGTGATGCTTGTTCTATCCTCAACGGTATCGGCTGGGTTGGCACTTCCACTTGTGCCCTCGATGTCCGAGCAATTTGTTTC
>CM021108.1:210564335-210580044 GCA_007115665.2 Sequoiadendron giganteum | reverse complement strand
GTGGATGAGTCACTTTTCAGGCAGTTTCTATTTTTAGCAGGTACACTCTGGCAACCGCCCAACACTCCAGTTCAGCAAGCAGAACGACATGCAGAAGGAACGAGGACAAACGGAGACCGTTCAGGATACATGCAAGTCAAATTAGGGTTTCCACTTTTATAGGGGGTGAAGTCCAAAAAATAGCCGAAACGAAGCACCCCACCCATGTCAGCACACCTCAAGGCACTTGCTGGCAAAATTTGAGCAGAATCGGAGAACTTACTATTTTTAGTAAGTTAGGGCATGGCTATAAATAGCAGGTCTGCACCCGGGGTTGGCATCAGAACGACACTCACGTTATCAAGATCGGGCGTTGCAATTTTCAAGCAAAACGGAGCTACTGAAGTCAGAAAGTCAAAACTTACTATAAATAGCAGGTGGCTATAAATAGCAGGTCAGGGCAGAGGACTGTCAAAACAGGTTCATAAGGTGAAGAAGATCATATGATGAAAATTTCAGGCAAAACGGAGCCATATGGGTCGAAAATCAAGGGACTTTCTAAAAATAGCATGACTTACCCGAAATAGACGGTGAAGATGAAGGCAGGCAGAGGCATGAAAAAAATGTCTAAGGCAAAAACAAAAGCTCACCCCATGAAATGTGCCCTCAAGTCAAGGCTTACATGTGAAAAACGCCTAAGTGTTTGAATGGAAGCATGGCACATCAAATGCGCCCTCAAGGCAAGTGAGAAGACTTTGAAAATTGTCCAAGTCACAAAAATAAAAGCTCACCCCATGAAATGCGCCCTCATCTTGAAGCTCCCCCATCAAAATGCGCCCAAGGAAGATGTTGCCTAGTGAAAAGCGGCTAAGGCATGGAAATGAAAGTATAAGGTGCAAAATGCGCCCAAGCTCATCCCTCATATGCGCCCAAGGTTATTGGAGCCAGAAAAAAATGTCTAAGGCAAAAACAAAAGCTCACCCCATGAAATGCGCCCTCAAGTCAAGGCTTACATGTGAAAAACACCTAAGTGTTTGAATGGAAGCATGGCACATCAAATGCGCCCTCAAGAAGGAGAAAAGGTGAAAAATAAACTAAGGCAGGGAACAAAAGTAGACCCTTCAAAATGCGCCCACCTCAAGTGTAAAAGGGTTGTTGGAGAAAAAGCGGCTAAGGCAAGGAAATAAAAGTATAAGGTGTAAAATGCGCCCTTGTGCTAGGAATAGTTGGGCCGAATTTTTTTCTAAGTATAAAAATGAAAGTAGCCATGTGTATTTGCGCCCCCAACTTGAAAGTTCAACATGCCAAATGCGCCCTCACCTTGGAAGAATATTGAAGATGTCGGAAAATGTTCTAAGGCATTGAAATGAAAGTGGAGGGGTAGAAATGCGCCCTCACATGAAAGCACACTACCCCATTTGCGCCCATGGTGAAAATAAAAGCAAGCCCTCTAAAATGCACCAAGGGAAAGAATTGTTAAGTGAAATTCTTCTAAGGCATAAAACGAAAGTCAATGGGGTTGAATGCGCCCATCTCCAGCAAAGAAGTGTGCCCATGAATGAAAGCTTGAGGTAGTATTTGCGCCCAAGGTAAAGTGAAGACCTTCAAAGAAAATTCTAAGTCATCAAAGTGAAAGCTCATGGGTCAAAATGCGCCCACCTTCAAGACATTCAAAATGTTGAAAAAAAAAAAAAATTGTCTAAGGCGTGTAAAATAAAAGTTCACCCTATGAAATGCGCCCAAGAAAAGCAAGTTAGAAGCCTTGAAAATTTCTAAGGCAAGGAAATGAAAGCTAGAAGTGGTGAATGCGCCAAAGAAAGGTGATGACTTAGAAAAGGTTTCTAAGTGTTGAAAACGAAAGTGCCAAGGCAAGAATGCTCCCTTGAAGGGGTTGATGAAATTAAAAATTCCTAAGGCCTGGAAATTTAAATTTCAATGAGAGAGAAATCCGCCCTTGAAGTGTTGAGAGGTTGGGAAAATAAACTAAGGCGTTGGAATTTAAATGTGGACTCCACACAAAAAAAAATATACGCCTAAGGGAGGATGAGATTTTTTAAAAAAATTTCACAAGGCATGGACATTTTTTTTTAATCAGATAAAAATATACCAAGGGTCAAGTACGCCAGAGTTAGAAAATGTCAAGAATTAATTTCATTTTTTTTTCTAAGTGGAATAAATATTTCACCAGAGAAAATACGCCCTTGGCATGGAAGGATGATTTGATGAATTTTAAAATTTTCCAAAGGCAGTTGAAGGTTGACGAATATTTTTCAAGGGGAAGATTTAATATTGATGAATATTTTCCATGGGTCAAATGGAAAATTAAATGAACCTCTTTAAACGGCACCCGTGAATTGACAGAATTTTAAAATTAATTTCCTAAGGGAAATTTTAATATTTTCAGAGGAATTTCGTTTTGCCTAGATTATTTTCCTAACGGAAATTAAATCTCAGAGGATGAATTATTTCGAGCAGGCAAATAATTTTTAATCACCCGGAGTTGAACATTTTAAAGAGAGAATTTAAAATGTCTAAGGCAAATTTTATGAAATCGAGGATTTAAATGACAGACATTTTAAAAGTTGGAAATAAATTTACAACTCCCACGAAATTTTTTCGAGTTGAATTTATTTAAACACTGCGAGATTTTAAAATGGAATTTTAAATCAAGTCAAGTGATTTTTTTCTCGCGAGTTGTTTAAATCGCCAAGAGTTAACTGGCAGACTAAGAGGAAGAATTCGAATTTTTACAAGGAAGGAATCATTATTAATGGCAACTGCCATAATGACCGGCTGACGACTAGCCCACTACTGCGCTTGAATTAGAAGATTCCGAACGAAGAGAGTGGAAAATTGATGAAGGTGCTAAAAATAGCCCCAGCACTACTTAGCAGGATTCTCCGAGAAGAATTATTTAAACAATCTCTTCTCTCATTTCTCCTCACCTTTTTTTTGAAGTTGAAGTTGCTGAAGAAGTTCTTGAAATATTTTCGAAGTTGTTGAGGAGAGAATTTCTTTGAAAGTTTATTTTATTTTGGAGTGTTGAGTTGCTGAAAGTGCGAAGTTGCTGAAGAAATTTCTATTTGCCGAAGAGCTGAGAGCTTGTTGCTGCAATTTTGAAGATTGAAGTTGTTTTCCGGAGCTGCTGGAGGTTTATTTTCGAAAGTACTGCAAAGTGCTTGCTGCAGATTTTACTTATTCGAGCTGCTAGAAGTTGAAAGTTGCTGAGGTTGACGAAGTCGAGACAAAGGATTTAATTCATTTTGTGCTGAGAAAGTATCCACATTGCTGAAAGTTGGTAGTTGGCTGCAATTTTCTTCGCCAGTCGGAAGTGCAGTCGTTGAAAGCTTCTTTATAAGCTTGAAGTTTTTTATACAGTACGAGGTTTGGAGTTAGTAATTTATGCTGAGAGTTTTTATTTTCAAAAAGCTAACTCCACGTTCGCAGCCGTCTCGGAGGTTACTTCATTTTATTTAAAAAAATCTGCAGCCTAGCTTATTGCTATTCTATTTTATTTTGCAGATGGCCGGAGCAAAGGATGTTGCAGGAACAAGCAGAGCCGCAGGCAGAGCTGCAAACACTGAAGCAGGCAAGGCTAGCTCATCCCGGCAGGCAATGATTAAAAGGCTCGCTAAGCCATTTCTCCCAAAGTCAGCAATAGTTTCAAAGTTGGCGGGATTAAATGACACCAACCTTGGTTCATTTAATCTAAATGCACTCAAATCGAGGATGTTCGGGCTAGGGGGCCATCAACCATCAGTCACGACACATAATATAATGAAGAGTGGAATCTACGCAGCTGCTAGTTTTCCGCCAGCAATTCAGTGTCCGGAGCTAATTATGGAGTGCGCCAATCACTACAAGCCAGAACGTAGGACGATTGTCTCTCCGGATGGTAAACTGCTCGCCAACTTCACACCGGATGCCATCGGAGAGGCATTTGGGATTCCGACTGCTGAGGAGATGTTATACAGGACAAATAAGAGGGCAGATAAGATGTACTCTTCCTCTTTCGAAAGAGTCACTACAGTCATCAACAGAGTTTGGATGCAGAAGCCGAGGCCACCCCGCACTAAGCTCCCAAAGCAGATAATTGCCGAGGACGTGAAACAAGAATACTGTGATTTGATAATGATGCTGAGCCGGGTAAATGGGAGTGCACAGGCTTACATTTTCGAGCCTTGGATGTTCTACTTCATCGAGATCATCTTGGAGGGAAAGGAGTGTGTCGATTGGGCTAGGATGATTAGCAACCACATCGATGAGCAATTCAGGAGCCTGAGGGTGACGAAGACTTTCTACATGAGCTCATATGTAATTTACATGTTGGCCAAATGACTAAGTACAGAGGGATTTCGTACAAGGAGCCAATCGGCTGTGCCCCTGGTCAATTCAAAATCCATGAAGCCTGCACACAGCTACATTTAGCTAACATTGCCAACTATAAACGGGCAAATGATGCATTCACAATGCACATTGCGAGGACACTTCAGCAGAGGACGCAGCAGAGAATATCTAAAGAAGCACAGACATTGATTGAGGAATATGGGTATTGGCTCATCCAATTCCCGAAATTCACATATATTAGGCTGCAGGGGTTCACTTCGTATCCGTATCGGTTACCACGATACCCCACTGATCACATAGTAATGCTTGAGGTATCTAGGCAATTGATTGCCTACGATAAGATTCAGAAAAGGAAAAAGAAGGGTGGACTTGATTTCCCTATCACCATGGGAAATTCCATTGAGGTGTGTCCCTCTTTGCAGGCAGCCCGAGAGGCAGAGGACGAGCTGCAATCTTATCATTTGTCATATCACACAGGCAGGCAGGATTTCGATCCTTACAGGAACATCCGGATGATACAGAACGTTGAATACCGGCACAGAGCTCATCTGGAGGACTTTTGGGCAAATGCAGTGGATGAGGCTGAGATAAGAAGAAGGATGTTTTCCAGACTTCCTCTCAAGTTGATTAGAGAATGTGAGATTATTCCAGTTCCCGACCAGGTGGAGGAGGATGTCAACGTCATGCAACCCGACTATGGTTCAGTTAGGGATACTCCTGTCCCACCACCTGATTGGTCCGAGCCAAAGATCATGGACTTGGACACGCTTTCTATCCCGGTGATGACTTTTACCAGGACTTGGGTCGACAGACATGTATGTAGACTCAAGAGCAAGTCGATCGCCCTTACTTATAGCTTGATGGGTGACCCAAGGCCGTTATCGGTAAAAAGGGGGAAACAAATTGCTCAGACATCGAGGGCACAAGTAGAAGTGCCAACCCAACCGATACCGTTGAGGATAGAACAAGCATCACCCGTGCACTCACAAACTCAGTCTTCGAGTTTGAGAGTGGTTTCATTATTTGCCGATCAGAGGGCAGGATTGGAGGAAGAGCGGGACTTGAGGAGGTAGATCAGCCCAACGCCCGGGAATCAGCTAGTGTCAGTCTATCCAGGGGCGGCCAACAGGAGGAGGAAGAGGAAACAATGGCCGACACCCATTTTCAGCAGATGTTGGACACGGCTTTGGAAGAAGAAGAAAACACAGAACAGGGGACCCAAGGGTCGGGAGATACCCAGCTTATAGAGGAGGATGAGCCCGAGCAAACCAGTGCAAGAAGGGAGGAAGTGCACGAGATGGAGGCAACAAAAGAACAGCCCCTTGTGATTTGTAATCCACAACAGACAGTGCCTGATTGGCTTTCCGACAGAATGAGGAGAGAACCTGAGGATGATACGGATCCAACCATTGAGATGGAAGAGTTCCTCAAGAGGATCAGTGCGCCACCAGAGAAGAAAAGGGCCCGAAAGTTTTCAAAGATCTCGACTGACGAGTCAGGCTCTCGCACGCTTCAGGTGGCTATTCCGAGGGAAGATTGTGATCGAACCGAGGAGAGGCCTGAAAATTACGTGATCACCACAGTAGAGTTGGGTCGTCCTACGGGAGCCCAAGTTATCGAGGAGTTTGATAACTCCTATCAGGCATTGAAGGATCAGTTGCTCCGCACGGAGGGGAAGTATAAGAAATTGAAGAAGGAGCACAAAACCTTGATAGGATACGTGCAAAATCTAGCACGTCCAGGTGAACTAGCAAACCCAGCAGTAGAACGTCCATCAGAGCTTCCGAAGGAGTCAGTTGTTGCCTTAGAGGATTTGAAGAAAATGGAAACGGAGGTAGACAAGTGGGTTAGCCGTGTTCATACTGAGACAGGGAAATTCATGGAGGACCTCGCCGATGCTTATTGACAGGCCTCAAGTATTTTGGCACGGATGGGTATAGTAGATCAGGCCTGGGGTGATACTCGCATCTATCAAACAAAGACTGTACTTCGTTTGGGGGCTTTGATGCATATACCTCTAGAAACCTTGGTGGATGGAGGTGTAATTCAGAGAGGTGATAGGTATGATTTCACCAGTTGGTACTCCTCGGTGGTCACAGGCCGTGGATTTCACGACGCAGCAAGGGCAGATTCAGCTAAAGTGAGGAAAGCAATGGGCAACATCTTAGGGGGAGTCCTCAATACATTAGAAGCCATATTTGCTAGAAAGTTGGTCCCAGAGGAGATAACTGCTGATGGCTTGAAAAGTAGACTGCCTCCATTCTTCTCAGCTGCGAGGTCACTTGTCCTGGATGACTTTGAGAATGTCTCCACGTTCTCTAGTATAATTCAGCATACCCAGGACGCCTTAGTAACATGGAAGAAATCTTACACCAGATACGGACAGACGGTAGCAGTCTTGGAGTTCCAACTCAACCATATTCCACCGATCTCTGCACAGGAGGTTGAAGCAGTATTGGCCCGGTTGATCGAGTTTGCTATCCGAGAGAAGGCCAGTGGGAACGCTCTCATGGATGAGGATCTTCTTGATGATGGTAGTGGGCATTAATTGCTCATTATGATTCCTGCAGGGGAGTGGAGAATATTCTGTGCATTCATTGCCCACTCCTCTTTGTGGCGGTTTTTAGGGCAGAAACCCTAATCAGGGCATAGGTGGCTCGATCTGAGCCCTTCATTGTAATTCGATCTAAACCGTCCACTGAATTGGACTTATTATAAAAGGGGCATCCCCCCTCATTTGTAAATTATTAGATAGAGATTAGAATTGGAATTGGATCAGAGCTAGAGAGTAGAAGGCATATAGCATTTAGCTTAGAAGTTAGCTTTAGATTGAGGAGGGAAGAAAACTTTCCTTTGAAAGTTTTGTAAAAGGTTGTTGTGAACACTTTTCATAATACAAAGAGTTTCATTGCTTGGTGATTTCTTCTTTGTTATGAGTAGCTAGCAAGGCCATTTCGTCTTTCCAATTCAAGGTAGATAGAGTAAAATAGATTTTTATTTCATGCAAGTAGTTGTTAATTGTGGAGTGTGGCGTTGTGATTTGAGCATATCTTCTTTCATCCATACCACTAGCGGGCTTACTGATGGTAAGTTCGCCTTGCGTGGTCAATTGGAGTATCAGCACTTAACTTCGATTGTGGTTCATATGTTTGTATGCGTCGTATTGACGGTATGAACATGTTGCGTCATAGTTTGAACACTTTTCTCATCCTTTGAAGATTGCACCAACTTTGTCGGAGTTGTTCGAAAGGAGACAAAGCAAAGTTTGGTTTGAAGATTGTTTAAGTCGATCCTCGTCCTCCACCCTTTAGAAGTAGATTTGTAGAATCCCTATCCCTATCCCCTTTAAATTATGCATTTTTCGAGTCAGTCTAGATACCAGAACAATATTGCCAAATCATTCATGTCCTAATTGCTTCACAGAATCGAACAACTACGTAAGTCCCCTTGAAATAACCAGCAAAACACATCAACCAACTGAGTCTATTCGCGATAAAAGGAACCTTGGGGTCGAACACATGAACTTTCAAGCAATCTTAGCATGTGGGACACTTTGATCAAGAGAGAATAGAGTGACCGTTGGGCAACTTTATTCTGTGCTGGCGTTGTCATAAAAAGCACGTCAACAGGTCCATTGTAATTTTTATCTTTTTTAGCAAACAAGAAATCTCTGCAGAATTTTGTACTCATAAAGACTTTGAGCTTTATAGTTATAAGTTGTGAATTTTCAAGTAATATCAAGGAGTTGGAATTTCAGACTTTGAGTTGAAGCCCTACTTTGCATCCTTTGTGTTCTTAGGTCATTTTGGAGCATTACTTTGTGACTACTTGAAAATTGTGGAGTATTGTTGAAGAGAGATTCAATTGAAATATCTACAGTCTTTGTGCTGTAAATGTTGAAAGTTGAATTCGTAGTTAGTATTAGAAATTGAGAAGAATTGCAAGACTTTGTGCTCGTGGTAGTTCTCATTTAGAATAGTTAATAGATACATCATAGTTGCAGACTTTGTGCTGTTTTATGCTATATATTTTCATTAAGTAATCATTCTAAAAAAGGTAGATAGGATTTCATTCCTCAAGACTTTTTGCTTGATGGTTGTTTTCCCGTTCCGGAGGAAGTGACGGAAGTCTTTGTGCTTTCAGGAAACTTTATTTCCTCTTTCTTGGTCTCATTGCATAGCAGCTGTAATAAGTTTTCTTAATGTTTGCTATTGCTTTTCTGCGAAGAGAAAAGAATATAATTGTTAAGGTTATGATCAGATTCCAGATTGTTAAAAGTCGATTCTCACATGTAAACAACATCTATTGATTTCCATATAGTTTAAGTGAGGAAGGAGTAGATACTTTATATCAAAGTGGGAGACACGTCCCATGAGCGGATGTGTCTCCTGAAAGTGGAGACATGTCGGCTCAAGGGGCATGTCTCTCCATTTTATTAATACTTGTTTCAAATGCAAGATCAAAGTCCTTTATCTGACCGATGCTATTTATTATCAACACTCCCTCTTAGCAAGGAGGATAAACTTCAAACAAGTATAAAGTGATGTCACCTAACTTGTGATATCAAAAGATATGGTATGCTTTCTCAAGGTGTCAAGTCAAATGACATTCTTCATAACACATCTTTATTATGCAATACTCCCTCTTAGTTGGGGAAGATAACTTCCATCAAGTAAACGTGATATCACCTAACTCGTGATATCAAAAGATATGGTATGCTTCTGAAAGTGTCAAGTCACATGACATTCTCCATAACACATCTTCATTATGGTATGTGCACTGACATCAAGTCACATGATGTCTACCATAATTCATGGCATATCCACGGATATAATTATCCACCATGATTATCTCTTAAGGATCACAATGATCTTCAGATGACATCAAGTCCCATGATATCCATCAAAGTGTCCAAGAGATACTATCATGACATGTCCACAGATATCAAGTCACATGATATCTATCATGATAGTTCAACTCATCATTGTAGAGTCGTCACTTTACAATGTCACATACAAGTGTTCATTATTAGAAAGATCGTCACCTTTCAATAATGTACACAGGGGGAGTAGGCCCATAAGGTCATGGAGTCACACACATGACAAAAGAGTTTACACATTAAACATCTTTATATATTAATACAACTTATAAACAATTTGAATTTCAAACATAATATCAAATTACATACCAAGTTTTCTTCCCGAAGAGTTCAACCTTAACTCTGGAGAGAGGTTGTTGAGTATGTCCGCTGTTTAAACATTTGAACTAATATACTCCAACTGGATCACTTTCCTTTCCACCATATCTCTTACATAATGATAGGGGATCTCAATGTGCTTAGATCAAGGAGTCCCACAAGCAATTTTACGAAGCCAAACTGCTTCTCTTGCCCCCATAGAGGCTGCATTGTAATCAGCTTCTGTCGAGCTTTGTGCTACAAAAGACTATTTTCTGCAGATCCAAGAGATCATAGCCCAATCTGAATCAAAGTATCCAGGTTGATCTAGTTGGTGTTTTCTGTAAAGAAGACCATATCCAATAGTGCCGTGAAGATATCTCAATATATGTTTTACAGCCATAAGGTGAATTTCCTTTGGCTCACACCTGAATTGGCTTAGAGCATTCACTAGGACCTTCCATTTGTTGCTGGAGTGCTATATCAACTGAGCTACAGGCCCCTTGTGGCTAGCCCATTATTAGTCCGAGTGTGGCTTATATCCAACACCCCCTCCTTAAGCCACACTGCGGGTGCTTGGGGCTCTTCTGAAGTTAGATCCTAGGACCTATCGTCATGGAGTCTCTCAACATGACGCCTCATCTCAGTCTCAGAGATGAACAAGGGCTTTCACCTCATATCTCTCTATCTCAGAGAATTATGTATTACAACAAGTGAAGATGTGACTCCCTTTAAAACTCAAAGTACTTGCATCAGCCTCTTGACCTCCTCGACAAAATTGACTGTAATACTTGTTTTTAGAGAAATGGTTTCCAATTCACACCTTTGTAGAGATTCAAGGCTGTTCTATTCAACCTCTTCCCAGATCACTCTATTCTGAATAGGTTTGTGGAGCTACCAATGTTAAATCCAGGTTGACAGACATGAGCAATTCTAATCTCAATTGTTGAAGAGGTACTTCAAGAATTTAGCATATGTCCTTGCAATTTTGAATCATAGAACTCCCTCTGAAGGTTAATGCTTCCTCTTCGAAGAGATGTCTTCAACCATTAACACAATCTTAAGTTTGCAAGCAGTGTCTCCATTTTTCAACCTACAAGATGCATCAAGATTTTCTTGAAAGTAATCTCTTATGCCTTTTGATCCGTCCTGTAAGCATTAAGGAGAGATTACTAAGAATTCATAACTATCCAAAGAAATATCATACAAAGTATCTCAGGTTATAGCAATAACTTGTAATGAATAGTTTGAATCTTCAAGGATCTTAAATTAGTGAACACAAATCAAGAGAAAAGACAATCTCTCTTTACTAATCACACAAGATCCAAATAACCAATGCAAACCTGAAGTCTTACCATAGATTTCAAAAGTATAAACAAGGGAATACTTATCTCAAAGAAATCAGAATTCTATACTCAGACACCGAGGGATCGATATTAATGATCACAATATCTGCTCTCTTCGCCCTTTACAGTCGCGTCGATCACAACTGCACTCAATGCAAACTTTTGACTTCGATTGCAATGCTGAAACAGAGGTCTTGGAAAACAACTTCTAGAGATTTTGATACAATCTCATTCCATAGATTGCTGTTAAGAGAGAACACGAACTTTAAACTATCCAACCAGAGATGCCTTTCAAAATTTGGTTTCCGTATTTCTTAGTTCCAGCTCCAGCTTCACCTGGATTTGCAAGAACATATTCCACTTTCTATGCCACTGGAGGATGAGAGTAGATAGTTCTAAATAGAAGGAGACACCTGAAGATTTTGGCCATAGCCTGGGCTCAGCCAAATTGCTATCGCTGCCATTGTGATTTGCACGGCACAAGTGATACTCATTTTCTATTAATTCACCTCCAAGAACCAATATGATATCCTTAGATATGTATCTATTCCGATTCCTCAGAGCATCATGATTCTGACACATCACAACACCCGGCAAAAACTCCTCTACCAATCACCTCAATTTGACTATGGCTCCAATGACAGCCAGTGACGAACACCTGATAACCAACGTGACTCCAGCAAAAGAACGACAGTATCTTCACAAGAGCTCACGCGAATTTGAATGCTGGATCAAAAATGTTCCAGCCCGTTATCGGGTGCAATGAAAGAACGAAATCAAATAAATCGACGGTTCTTCTGGTTGCTTCCGCCCAAGAGGATGAGTCTATTTAAGAGGACTTCACAATATTCCTGATTAAGGAAGCGACAAGAATATAACATCCTAACTTCGCCCGTATATGTTAACAGAGCCCGAACAGAGTAGAAGACTCTACTCAGAAGTTAACATCGGCTTTTGGATTTTCTTGCATCCTCGTCAATAGACTTTCCAGTATTAAAATGTTGATCAACTTCTCCTAACGAAAATTGTGAATGAGGATAACATGTTCCTATCATATCATGATTTCATGAAGTTGCGATATCCAGAGGATGACGGACATGAAGAAATATTGGCATTAAGAAAAAAACAAGACTCCCCCTGAAGGCTGGCAGCAACTTATTCCGCAAACCAGGCTTTCGCCGATTGCTTGGATTCATTTAGGAATACACTTCACAGGCCCGACATGCGATGTCGATATTAGAAGCGGCTATTCCTTCAATCACCAACTATGCTGCTTGCTTGTCGCTCTTCTATAATTATCATCCCTCTCAATGAATTGACACGGTGATTAAGACTCAAATTTATTACCAGCTTGCCTCCACGTCATAGACTTGGGGGCCAATACATACAATTAGCGACAGATGTAATTAAAGAATAATGATTCTTCAAATAACCGCAACACCATCTTTAGTTTTATTTTTTTCTTACTGAACCCGACTCTTCAAACCACGTCTTCTCACACTTGTCGTCAATTAAATGAGCTGCTCTCGATATCTGCCTCGATATCCTTATTTTGTGTTCTTCCCATACACTAATTGCAATTGCATTCAACAGGTGATATCGGCCCCCTTCAGGACATATCCGATAGGAGTTCTGAAGATATCGGATATCTATATTATAATCTTGTAATATAAAAGCTCCCAGCTTCTTGAATTGAAACAGCACCAAAGTCCAAAGAGAGGTAACTGAAGAATCAAACGGCTCCCGATACTAATCAACATGAATAAACCATGCGACTCCTCCAATGTGCAATACTGGTTCCAAGAAGGGAATAAATGGTGAAGATATTGCTAGTCGAGCAAGAGTATACAATTTGAACGCGAGCCTTCATTCATAGGTCACGACATCGCCACCTGACCACGGACTGTCGTTTGTTTGAAAAATATAAACATATTTCCGATATTGGGTCTTGTGAATATTCCTGGAATAAACTCAAATGGGAATCTCCTTTTGTTCCTGGGTTGCATCCACCAGTATTGGCATTTGTGATTCAGATACGTGCCAACTGCACATTGATACAGAACACCGATTCTCTCTACTTATGTTGCTGAACAGAGGTGACAGTAAACTGCCATGGTTAAGAGACTTTAGAACACTCAATCATCGCTTCCTTAAGAGAGACTATTCTGCGAATCTGATCAGACCCTTTTTCCAACCTGCTCTGATACCATGTTAAGGTTATGATCAGATTCCAGATTGTTAAAAGTCGATTCTCACATGTAAACAACATCTATTGATTTCCATATAGTTTAAGTGAGGAAGGAGTAGATACTTTATATCAAAGTGGGAGACACGTCCCATGAGCAGATGTGTCTCCTCAAAGTGGAGACATGTCGACTCAAGGGGCATGTCTCTCCATCTAATTAATACTTGTTTCAAATGCAAGATCAAAGTCCTTTATCTGACCGATGCTATTTATTATCAACAATAATCTTTCCTGAAATAAGAGGAACGATTGCTATCCTACCCATATTAGTTTTGTTTAGTTAAAGGGGGAGCCTTCCCTTAATTAGGAGAGTTTTATCTCACGTGTTGTGGTTGAAACCACAATTTTGTATGTTTTCCCAAGTATACAAAATTTTCAACCAACACTAAGTAATATTGGATTGAAATCTGCATTTAATATTTCCACATGTACATATATTTGTTAACATTAATATCTAGATATCCAATAATAAAGACATATGAGGAGTGGCATGGGTAGATCCACCCAAAGCTATCCATCTAAGATCAAGAGCACAAGCACCTGTTGTGACCTTTTTTCACACATCACCCCATCAAGATGGGGACCCCCCTAAATTTTGCTCCAGTCTGGTCTTTTGGCTTTGGTTCGCTCTCTCTCTGGTCTCTGGTCCTTTCGGGGATGTCTCGTCGTTTGACCCGGGTTGAAATATTGGTCAAGTCTGTGTAATTAGGGTTTTCATCCTTCAGGCTTATTTAAGGTCAGACTGAGTTATAAAATTGAAACCCAAGCTTAGTACAGCAGTCAGAAGACTTCCAGCAGAGTCCCCCTAAATTTTCACTGTATTCCGGCAACTTACTATTTTTAGTAAGTATTCAATTTGGGACTATTTTATTGAGATTTTGGAATTCTGTCAGTTCCACTGCATCCGAGTGACATCAAGCTGTCTACACGTAAATTTTGAGCCAGATCAGACGACTTACTATTTTTGGCATTTCAGGCTTTAAGAGCCAAATTAGGGTTTCTACATGAGCTTTTCAGATGCATGTCTGGAGAATCCTTCTAGGTTTTCCAAAACCTTCGCAGTGATGTAACATGCAAACCGAGACAACCACTTTCAGAGTTCAGCCTTCGGAGGCTATTTTTAGGGTTCGCATGCAGTGTTTTTCAACGCATGTCGGGTTTTTCTTTATGGGTTTTTCGAGAGCTTCACAACGGTGTGACTTGCAAGCGGAGAAGATCAAAGTTTAAGGACTTACTATTTTTAGCCAATGCATGCATGCAGACCAGTTTTCTGGGTTTTTCTGGGTTTTTTGAGATCCCGCGGGCAATATGACATGCAAAACCATCCGGCAGTGGATGAGTCACTTTTCAGACAGTTTCTATTTTTAGCAGGTACACTCTGGCAGCCGCCCAACACTCCAGTCCAGCAAGCAGAACGACATGCAGAAGGAACGAAGTCAAGCGGAGACCGTTCGGGATACATACAAATCAAATTAGGGTTTCCACTTTTATAGGGGGTAAAATCCAAAAATAGCCGAAACAAAGTACCCCACCCATGTCAGCACACTTCAAGGTACCTGCTGGCAAAATTTGAGCAAAGCCGGAGAACTTACTATTTTTAGTAAGTCAGGGCACGGCTATAAATAGCAGGTCTGCACCCGAGGTTGGCATCAGAGTAACACTCAAGCTATCAAGATCAAGCGCTGCAACTTTCAGGCAAAACGGAGCTACTAAAGTCAGAAAGTCAAACTTACTATAAATAGCAGGTGGCTATAAATAGCAGGTCAGGGCAGAGGACTGACAAAACAGGTTCACAAGGCAGAGAATATCATCTGATGAAATTTTCAGGCAAAACGGAGCCTTAGAGGTTGAAAATCAAGGGATTTGCTAAAAATAGCACAACTTGCTAAAAATAGAATGCAAAAACAGGTTCACAAGGCAGAGGCTTGAAAATTGTCTAAGGCAAAAATAAAAGTAGACCCATCAAAATGCGCCCTCAAGAAGAGATGCCTTCAAAACGCCTAAGGCATAAAACAGAAGCTCATACCTCAAAATGCGCCCAAAGAGGAAGGAGAGAGGTGAAAAGTTTCTAAGTCATGAAAACGAAAGTGGAACCAAGGAAATGCGCCCATGGTGAAAATGAAAGCTCACATGTTGAAATGCGCCCACCTAGCAAAGCAGAAGCATGGGGTCTCAAATGCGCCCACCTCAAGGAGAGATGCCTTGAAAAAGTTTCTAAGGCAAAAACAAAAGCTCACCTAGTAAAATGCGCGCACCTCAAGGAGAGATGCCTTGAAAAAGTTTCTAAGGCAAAAACAAAAGCTCACCTAGTAAAATGCGCCCACCTCAAGGATTGAAGCCTTGAAAAGTTTCTAAGGCAAAAACAAAAGCTCACCTAGTAAAATGCGCCCACCTCAAGGATTGAAGCCTTGAAAAGTTTCTAAGGCAAAAACAAAAGCTCACCTAGTAAAATGCGCCCACCTCAAGGATTGAAGCTATGAAATATTTCTAAGGCATAAAACGAAAGTGTCAAGGGTGAAATGCGCCCTCTAAGGCACGAAATGAAAGCTTGGCCTAGCATTTGCGCCCATGGTGAAGAGGAGATGGCCGAAATTTTTCTAAGGCATGAAATGAAAG
>CM021108.1:210415227-210564235 GCA_007115665.2 Sequoiadendron giganteum | reverse complement strand
AAGACCGAGTTTGTGAGTGCACGGGTGATGCTTGTTCTATCCTCAACGGTATCGGTTGGGTTGGCACTTCTACTTGTGCCCTCGATGTCTGAGCAATTTGTTTCCCCTTTTTTACCGATAACGGCCTTGGGTCACCCATCAAGCTATAAGTAAGGGCAATCGACTTGCTCTTGAGTCTGCATACATGTCTGTCGACCCAAGTCCTGGTAAAAGTCATCACTGGGATAGAAATCGTGTCCAAGTCCATGATCTCTGGCTCGGACCAATCAGGTGGTGGGAAGGAGTATCCCTAACTGAACCATAGTCGGGTTGCATAATGTTGACATCTTCCTCCACCTGGTCGGGAACTGGAATAATTTCACATTCTCTAATCAACTTGAGAGGAAGTTTGGAAAACATCCTTCTTCTTATCTCAGCCTCATCCACTGCATTTGCCCAAAAGTCCTCCAGATGAGCTCTGTGCCGGTATTCAACGTTCTGTATCATCCGGATGTTCCTGTAAGGATCGAAATCTTGCCTGCCTGTGTGATATGACAAATGATAAGATTGCAGCTCGTCCTCTGCCTCTCGGGCTGCCTGTAAAGAGGGACACACCTCAATGGAATTTCCCATGGTGATAGGGAAATCAAGTCCACCCTTCTTTTTCCTTTTCTGAATCTTATCGTAGGCAATCAATTGCCTAGATACCTCAAGCATTACTATGTGATCAGTGGGGTATCGTGGTAACCGATACGGATACGAAGTGAACCCCTGCAGCCTAATATATGTGAATTTCGGGAATTGGATGAGCCAATACCCATATTCCTCAATCAATGTCTGTGCTTCTTTAGATATTCTCTGCTGCGTCCTCTGCTGAAGTGTCCTCGCAATGTGCATTGTGAATGCATCATTTGCCCGTTTATAGTTGGCAATGTTAGCTAAATGTAGCTGTGTGCAGGCTTCGTGGATTTTGAATTGACCAGGGGCACAGCCGATTGGCTCCTTGTACGAAATCCCTCTGTACTTAGTCATTCTGGCCAACATGTAAATTACATATGAGCTCATGTAGAAAGTCTTCGTCACCTTCAGGCTCCTGAATTGCTCATCGATGTGGTTGCTAATCATCCTAGCCCAATCGACACACTCCTTTCCCTCCAAGATGATCTCGATGAAGTAGAACATCCAAGGCTTCGAAAATGTAAGCCTGTGCACTCCCATTTACCCGGCTCAACATCATTATCAAATCACAGTATTCTTGTTTCACGTCCTCGGCAATTATCTGCTTTGGGAGCTTAGTGTGGGGTGGCCTCGGCTTCTGCATCCAAACTCTGTTGATGACTGCAGTGACTCTTTCGAAAGAGGAAGAGTACATCTTATCTGCCCTCTTATTTGTCCTGTATAACATCTCCTCAGCAGTCGGAATCCCAAATGCCTCTCCGATGGCATCCGGTGTGAAGTTGGCGAGCAGTTTACCATCCGGAGAGACAATCGTCCTACGTTCTGGCTTGTAGTGATTGGCGCACTCCATAATTAGCTCCGGACACTGAATTGCTGGCGGAAAACTAGCAGCTGCGTAGATTCCACTCTTCATTATATTATGTGTCGTGACTGATGGTTGATGGCCCCCTAGCCCGAACATCCTCGATTTGAGTGCATTTAGATTAAATGAACCAAGGTTGGTGTCATTTAATCCCGCCAACTTTGAAACTATTGCTGACTTTGGGAGAAATGGCTTAGCGAGCCTTTTAATCATTGCCTGCCGGGATGAGCTAGCCTTGCCTGCTTCAGTGTTTGCAGCTCTGCCTGCGGCTCTGCTTGTTCCTGCAACATCCTTTGCTCCGGCCATCTGCAAAATAAAATAGAATAGCAATAAGCTAGGCTGCAGATTTTTAAATAAAATGAAGTAACCTCCGAGACGGCTGCGAACGTGGAGTTAGCTTTTTGAAAATAAAAACTCTCAGCATAAATTACTAACTCCAAACCTCGTACTGTATAAAAAAACTTCAAGCTTATAAAGAAGCTTTCAACGACTGCACTTCCGACTGGCGAAGAAAATTGCAGCCAACTACCAACTTTCAGCAATGTGGATACTTTCTCAGCACAAAATGAATTTCTGCAACTCAACACTCTGCAGCAACTTCAACAAATAAACCTTCCAGCAACTCCGGAAAACAACTTCAACCTTCAACTTCGAAATTGCAGCAACACACTTTCAGCTTTTCGAAAGAAAGAGTCTCGGCAAATGAAAATTTCTCCAGCACTTCGCACTTTCAGCAACTCAACACTCCGAAATAAAATAAACTCTCAAAGAATTTCTCTCCTCAACCACTTCGAAAATATTTCAATCTCTCAAGAACTTCTTCAGCAACTTCAACTTCGAAACAATGTGAGGAGAAATGAGAGAAGAGATTGTTTAAATAACTCTTCTCGGAGAATCCTGCTAAGTAGTGCTGGGGCTATTTTTAGCGCCTTCATCAATTTTCCACTCTCTTCGTTCGGAATCTTCTAATTCAAGCGCAGTAGTGGGCTAGTCGTCAGCCGGTCATTATGGCAGTTGCCATTAATAATGATTCCTTCCTTGTAAAAATTTGAATCCTTCCTCTTAGTCTGCCAGTTAACTCTTGGCGATTTAAACAACTCGCGAGAAAAAAATCACTTGACTTGATTTAAAATTCCATTTTAAAATCTCGCAGTGTTTAAATAAATTCAACTCGAAAAATTTCGTGGGAGTTGTAAATTTATTTCCAACTTTTAAAATGTCTGTCATTTAAATCCTCGATTTCATAAAATTTGCCTTAGACATTTTAAATTCTCTCATTAAAATGTTCAACTCCGGGTGATTAAAAATTATTTGCATGCTCGAAATAATTCATCCTCTGAGATTTAACTTCCGTCAGGAAAATAATCTAGGCAAAACGAATTTCCTCTGAAAATATTAAAATTTCCCTTAGGAAATTAATTTTCAAACTCTGTTAACTCATGGGTGCATTTTAAACGGGTTCATTTGATTTTCACTTGACCCATGGAAAATATTCATCAATATCAAATCTTCCCCTTGAAAAAAAATTCGTCATCCTTCAATTGCCTTTGGAAAATTTTAAAACTCATCAAATCATCCTTCCATGCCAAGGGCGTATTTTTCCCTAGTGAAATGCTATCTCACTTAGAAAAATTTTCTAACATTTTCTTTGTTGGCGTACTTGACCCTTGGTATATTTTTATTCTTGCACCCCTCGCCCACATACTTAGAAATAAATTTAAATCCTCACTCCTTGGGCGTATTTCTTTCTCATTCAAATTTAAATTTCCAGGCCTTAGGAATTTTTAATTTCATCAACCCCTTCAAGGGCGCATTCTTACCTTGGCACTTTCGTTTTCAACACTTAGAAACTTTTTCTAAGTCCTCACTTTCAACTTGGGCGCTTTTTAGATGTTGAACTTTCAATTTTGCCTAAGAACTTTTTTTAACATTTTCAATGTCTTGAAGGTGGGCGTATTTTGACCCATGAGCTTTCACTTTGATGACTTAGAATTTTCTTTGAGGGTCTTCACTTTACCTTGGGCGCAAATACTACCTCAAGCTTTCATTTTATGCCTTAGAAGAATTTCAAGGCTTCCATTATCCTTCTCAAGGTGAGGGCGCATTTCACTAGGTGAGCTCCTATGAAGGGTCTACTTTTATTTTACACGCCTTAGTTTATTTTCGACCCTCTCAACACTTCCAATTACCTTGGGCGCATTCACCACTTCCAGCTTTCATTTTCCATACATAGGCGTTTTTACCTAACCTCTTGTTTCATGCCTTAGAAGAATTTCACTTAACAACACTTGCAAGGTGGGCGCATTTACTAGGCCAAGCTTTCACTTGAGGGCGCATTTCATAGGGTGAACTTTCAACTTTGCCTTAGGCGCTTTTCACCCTCTCAACACTTTGACTTGGGCGCATTTCCTTGCTGGAGCTGGGCGCATTTTGGGTGTCAAGGTTTTGTTTTTGCCTTAGAATATTTTTCACCTTTTCTCCTTCTTGAGGGCGCATTTCACACGGTGAACTTCTATCTTCAATGCCTTAGCCGCTTTTCACTAGGCAACATCTTCCTTGGGCGCATTTTGATGGGGTAGCTTCAAGATGAGGGCGCATTTCATGAGGTGAGCTTTTATTTCGTAACTTAGGAATTTTCTAAACTCCCTCACCTCAAGCCAAGGGCGCATTTTCATGGGTGTGCTTTCACTCTCCATGCCTTAGGCAATTTCAATGCCTTCATCACCTTCTTCAAGGTGAGGGCGCATTTAGGGGGGTTAGCTCTCAACTTAACACTTAGAAATTTTTTTTGATACCCCTTGAGCTTATGGGCGCATTTTGCCCCTCAAGCTTTTGTTTTCACCACTTAGGAAATTTTGACTTGGCCTCACAACCTTGGGCGCATTTTCATATGCCCACTTTTGTTTTTGCCTTAGAAAATTTTGATGCTATCAATCTGTGAGGTGGGCGCATTTTGAAGGGGATACTTTCATTTTCCCACACTTAGAATATTTTCCATGCCTCTGCCTGCCTTTGTTTATGCATTCTATTTTTAGCAAGTTGTGCTATTTTTAGCAAGTCCCTTGATTTTCAACCTCTAAGGCTCCGTTTAGCCCGAAAATTTCACCATATGATATTCTCTGCCTGGTGAACCCGTTTTGCCAGTCCTCTGCCCTGACCTGCTATTTATAGCCACCTGCTATTTATAGTAAGTTTTGACTTTCTGACTTCAGTAGCTCCGTTTTGCCTGAAAGTTGCAACGCTTGATCTTGATAGCTTGAGTGTTACTCTGATGCCAACCTCGGGTGCAGACCTGCTATTTATAGCCGTGCCCTGACTTACTAAAAATAGTAAGTTCTCCGATTTCGCTCAAATTTTGCCAGTAGGTACCTTGAAGTGTGCTGACATTGGTGGGTGCTTCGTTTCGGCTATTTTTGGATTTTACCCCCTATAAAAGTGGAAACCCTAATTTGACTTGCGCGTATCCCGAACGGTCTCCGTTTGTCCTCGTTCCTTCTGCATGTCGTTCTGTCTGCTGAACTGGAGTGTTGGGCGGCTGCCAGAGTGTATCTGCTAAAAATAGAAACTGCCTGAAAAGTGACTCATCCACTGCCGGATGGTTTTGCATGTCATATTGCCCGCGGGATCTCAAAAAACCCAGAAAAACCCAGAAAACTGGTCTGCATGCATGCACTGGCTAAAAATAGTAAGTCCTTAAACTTTGATCTTCTCCGCTTGCAAGTCACACCGTTGCGAAGCTCTCGAAAAACCCATAAAGAAAAACCCGACATGCGTTGAAAAACACTGCATGCGAACCCTAAAAATAGCCTCCGAAGGCTGAACTCTGAAAGTGGTCGTCTCGGTTTGCATGTTACATCACTGCGAAGGTTTTGGAAAACCCAGAAGGATTCTCCAGACATGCATCTGAAAAGCTCATGTGGAAACCCTGAAAATGGCTCTTGAAGCCTGAACTGCCAAAAATAGCAAGTCGTCTGATTTGGTTCAAAATTTACGTGTAGGCAGCTTGGATGTTACCCGGATGCAGTGGAACTGACAGAATTCCAAAATCTCAATAAAATAGTCCCAAATTGAATACTTACTAAAAATAGTAAGTTGCCGGAATACAGTGAAAATTTAGGGGGACTCTGCTGGAAGTCTTCTGACTGCTGTACTAAGCTTAGATTTCAATTTTATGACTCGGTTTGACCTTAAATAAGCTTGAAGGATGAAAACCCTAATTACACAGACTTAACCAATATTTTAACCTGGGTCAAACAACGGGACATCCCCGGAAGGACCAGAGACCAGAGAGAGAGCGAACCAAAGCCAAAAGACCAGAATGGAGCAAAATTTAGGGGGTCCCCATCTTGATGGGGTGATGTGTGAAAAAGGTCACAACAAGTCTTTTGTAGCACAAAGCTCAAAAGCTGATTACAATGCAGCCTCTATGGGGGCAAGAGAAGCAGTTTGGCTTCGTAAAATTGCTTGTGGGACTCCTTGATCTAAGCACATTGAGATCCCCTATCATTATGTAAGAGATATGGTGGAAAGGAAAGTGATCCAGTTGGAGTATATTAGTTCAAATGTTTAAACAGCGGACATACTCAACAACCTCTCTCCAGAGTTAAGGTTGAACTCTTTGGGAAGAAAACTTGGTATGTAATTTGATATTATGTTTGAAATTCAAATTGTTTATAAGTTGTACTAATATATAAAGATGTTTAATGTGTAAACTCTTTTGTCATGTGTGTGACTCCATGACCTTATGGGCCTACTCCCCCTGTGTACATTATTGAAAGGTGACGATCTTTCTAATAATGAACACTTGTATGTAACATTGTAAAGTGACGACTCTACAATGTTGAACTATCATGATAGATATCATGTGACTTGATATCTATGGACATGTCATGATAGTATCTCTTGGACACTTTGATGGATATCATGGGACTTGATGTCATCTGAAGATCATTGTGATCCTTAAGAGATAATCATGGTGGATAATTATATCCGTGGATATGCCATGAATTATGGTAGACATCATGTGACTTGATGTCAGTGCACATACCATAATGAAGATGTGTTATGGAGAATGTCATGTGACTTGACACTTTCAGAAGCATACCATATCTTTTGATATCACGAGTTAGGTGATATCACGTTTACTTGATGGAAGTTATCTTCCCCAACTAAGAGGGAGTATTGCATAATAAAGATGTGTTATGAAGAATGTCATTTGACTTGACACCTTGAGAAAGCATACCATATCTTTTGATATCACAAGTTAGGTGACATCACTTTATACTTGTTTGAAGTTTATCCTCCTTGCTAAGAGGGAGTGTTGATAATAAATAGCATCGGTCAGATAAAGGACTTTGATCTTGCATTTGAAACAAGTATTAATAAAATGGAGAGACATGCCCCTTGAGCCGACATGTCTCCACTTTCAGGAGACACATCCGCTCATGGGACGTGTCTCCCACTTTGATATAAAGTATCTACTCCTTCCTCACTTAAACTATATGGAAATCAATAGATGTTGTTTACATGTGAGAATCGACTTTTAACAATCTGGAATCTGATCATAACCTTAACAATTATATTCTTTTCTCTTCGCAGAAAAGCAATAGCAAACATTAAGAAAACTTATTACAGCTGCTATGCAATGAGACCAAGAAAGAGGAAATAAAGTTTCCTGAAAGCACAAAGACTTCCGTCACTTCCTCCGGAACGGGAAAACAACCATCAAGCAAAAAGTCTTGAGGAATGAAATCCTATCTACCTTTTTTAGAATGATTACTTAATGAAAATATATAGCATAAAACAGCACAAAGTCTGCAACTATGATGTATCTATTAACTATTCTAAATGAGAACTACCACGAGCACAAAGTCTTGCAATTCTTCTCAATTTCTAATACTAACTACGAATTCAACTTTCAACATTTACAGCACAAAGACTGTAGATATTTCAATTGAATCTCTCTTCAACAATACTCCACAATTTTCAAGTAGTCACAAAGTAATGCTCCAAAATGACCTAAGAACACAAAGGATGCAAAGTAGGGCTTCAACTCAAAGTCTGAAATTCCAACTCCTTGATATTACTTGAAAATTCACAACTTATAACTATAAAGCTCAAAGTCTTTATGAGTACAAAATTCTGCAGAGATTTCTTGCTTGCTAAAAAGATAAAGATTACAATAGACCTCCTCAAGTATTTATAGGAGAGAGGCCTTGAGAAAAAGGTGGGAGGATCTCAACAAACTTGAGAAAATCTCTCAACCGCTAACTAACTGCAATTGACTTATTCAAAATTACAATCCAAATTGTGATTTGTCTTGTAAGAATTTACATGTAATCACATTTTCCAAAACTGCAAGAAAAGAATACTTGCAATTGCAAAACTTGTTTTTACATATATTTTGTCGAAAGTAAAATACATTAAACAACCTAATATTTTTCACTCCGTCCCGTTCCTAGCTTTGAAAGATAGAAACTTGCTGATAATTCCCTGCAACTCATCAGGATCGGGACCAAGTGTATTTCTAGCAACGGCAACGGTCTTTATGATAACATCATAGTATCTGACTGTCGCCTCTCTATGTTCTTCGAAAGCAGCTTGCATCTTGTTAAAGACCAGCTGGTGATTGACAAATTTATGGATTGTATCCATAGAAAACTGATCTGAATCTAGCTCCTGGTGAAGACTTGCAGTAATCTGAGAAACAACATCACTGGCTGCAAGCAATTCCCCTTCATGACTTAAAACTTTGCAAGGGATTTTCTCAAAGTCTGAAAGCATGTCATGTTCAACTTCAGCACTCATCTCAAGCGTAGCCTGGACATCTTTAATAAGATCTTGAATAACTAATGACTTGTTTGTCATAAGTTCCTCAAATTCTATGTATTTTTCCCTTTTTGAAATCACTGAGTTGTTGCACAGAATTTCCAGCTTCACTTGATCTATCTCATGCCAGATTTTTAAGTCTTTCTCAAGAGAATGTAGACTTTGCTGAAAGGCTTCTAGAGTTTGATTCATTTTGAATCTTGCTGCTTTGACAGTACTCAAATTCTTCAATGCCTTTTCGATTACTGGTATTCCTTGATCAATTAATTGGGCTGTCCAGGAATCAACTGCTTTAGCTTTTTGCGCAATTCTTTCTAATTGCCTAACTGATTCCTTAGGAGCAAACGAAGATGGTGAACCAACTGTTTCTGATGACCCAGTAATCCTTTGAATAACTGAAACAAGTTGTTCATTTTCCTCTTTGAGTTTCTCCTTCTTGGCTAGAAGTTCATTGTAGCTTTGTGCCAAGACTGTCACTGAACTCTGAGCATCTTGCATCATATTAGCATGAGTCTGCTTGCCTAATTCCACCCTAGTGAATCTGTAATCAGACACCTGCATCTCTTCATGTGGTTTGTCAACAAGAGGTTCTGCTATCTCAACATGTTTCATTTTATTGCTATCAATAAACACTTGCGAGACTGTTTTTGCTTTCTTTGCAACCATTGGTTTGGATTTCTTCGATTTCTAGAAATCAAACACATCAGGAGAGATTGTTTGTTTCTTTCTCTTCAGAGCAACTGAGTTTAACCATGGAGGAAGATCCAAGGTTCTCACATCTGAAACAACAACTGCAGTCTGCGTAGAAATGAACTCAGTTTATGTCACAACTGAAATTCTAGGAGGCGCCTCAGTTTGTATAGCAACAATGGTTTGCTCAGAAGACAAATTGCGACTAGGATCAGCCATGAAACAATCAAAGCTTGCTGTTGATGTATCTATCTCTGGGAGAGTTATCTTTGATATTGCTGGAAAGATTGGATTTGTATCAAAAACATTCTCCAAGTTGTCATGCAAGCTTCTCACAGGTGTATTCATTATTGATGTAGCTGAGGAATGATGAATAGCTTCTGAAGGAGGGATGGAAGAAACGAATACTGTGGAGAAAGAATCAACATCACTGTCAATGGGAGAAATAGGAGATATCATTGAAACCGGTATTGGAGCTTCAACGTGAGGAGACATTTCACTTAAAATAGTAGAAGTTTCAAGAACCTCCTCTTCTTCTTGCTGATCCAAAACTTGAATCTATGTTTCCTTAACTTCTTTCCCCTTTAGTATTTCCTTCTCCAATGGTTCTTCCACAACCCAACTTACTCTCAACTTAATTCTGGTACCTGAAGAGGAAGCTCCTTCTTTTGATCTGTCTCTAACTTCTGACTTCAATCCTTTGGGCCCAGCTGAATCATCCTCAGCTCCGATTCTAATTTTTATAGTCTTAACACCTATGCTTTTAAGCCAAGTGTTGGTATTTGCTAAGATTGACTGAAATCTATCAAAAATAGAGGTAGATTCCTTCTGAGACCACTGGATTGCAGGAATAGGAGTGTTAGCCACCTCTTGTTCTTCATATTCAGGATCTAAAACCTGCCCATCATCAATTACTCCTTCTGGAACTAAGGTCAGATTGAGATCAACAACTTGCTCCACCGTGAGCCTACAGTAATCCATTCTATAGATATCATTTTCTGTTCGGAGGTCTGCCCAAATGTCTTCAATGCGGTGCACATGAGTGAAGGCTCTTTTAATTTTATCTTTCACTCTTTTCTAGTCAAATTCCATTCTGGCCTGGAATTTCTTTAACTTTATTTCCTGAAGTTTAGCTTCCATTGCTTTTGCCCTTGAGGAAGTTGTCAAAGAGTACCTCCCAATTATCAATGGATTATGTGAGGAAATACTGACTCCAGTCTTATGTTGTGTAACTTGACGTGCATGCACTGTCATCAACTGCCTTCCCAGCTCCATCAAAATGATCTTATCTGTCGGATACCTTGGAAGCATATAAGGTTGGTCTTCAAAACAACCAACTCTCATATAAGTGAAGGTAGGGAATTGAAGAAACAGGCAACCATACTCATTTACTTTTCTCCAAGCAGCCTCAGATACCCTGTTGTTTTCCAATGCTTTGTCAAATAAACAAATGAGATGACCAAAGAAAGCATCTTGAACTCTTCTATAATGCACCCAACTTTGCCTTAAAGTCAGCTGATCATAATACTCCCACACAGGAACCAATGATCTATCACCTTTAGTAGAAAGGCCTGGAAACTGCCTCAATGAAGCTGCTATATAAACCAAATATGAATTCATGTAGAAGGTGAGTGTGGTAGGAACCTGTGCAAGCTGTTCATACAAACTGTCACTGATTATTTCACCCCAAAAGATCGGGTATTGTGCTTTTCTGATAACCACGATGAATTTATACATCCAGCTTTCAAACATATTGGAAACTTTCAACCCCACTATTCTGCTCAGGAGAGTGATCATATCATTAATCTCCTCCTTAAAATCAGACCGATATAATTTGGGTATCCGGGTCACACAAGGTCGTGATTTGAGAAGCCACTTGTGATTGATATGTTTGATACAATCATTCTTTTTCTGCTCGTAATGATTATGAGCACTCTTCACTGTGATTTCTGAATATGTAGGAGCATCAGGAACTCTGAAGATTCTGTTGATAGTTTCAGGATCAAGTCTAATAACCACGTTGCCATCATCGTCCTTGATGGTTCTAGATTCACTGTCAAAGTGGGATGCACATGCAAAAACGAATTCTGGCTCAAGGGCAGCAACAGGAAAAGTAGACACTAGGTGAATATGACTCCTCAGCAATAACTGCATATCATGAGAAGTCGATTTCTTTGCTCTCTTGAGAAACTCGGACATATCAACATGCCCTATTTCTGTGTCCTTGATTTCGTCTATGTTTGAGACCACGTAAGATGGAGAAATCTCATTCTAATACTTATCAAACTTGTATTTCATCTTCTTCTTCGTTGGAGAAGTCGGTTCGTCTGTCATTGAGCAGGAATCTGCAAGGCTGCGGTGAAAACCCCATAAGATCAGAACATCATTAGCATCAACGTGTGAAGACATGGTAGCCATTAACAACAAGACTCAAACCCTAGGGCAATGAAACTGCTTTCTGAATGATGATGGAGAATGAATGATAAGGACCAATTTGAGTCTTGGTGGGCTGATTGCGACTGAAAGCAACGTTTTGTATTTTTGGAACAGCAAGTCAAAAGGATTTTCTAACTTGAATTTGAAGTCAAGTCCAAAAAAGTTCAATTTTGAGGCTTTTTGAAGCATTTCGGGTTTTTGAGTGTCTTCAACAACTTTACAAAGTGCAGTCAGGATTTTTTGAACACTTTGCAATTTTATTTTTTGCAACTTTTACAATTGCAATTCTCATGACAAATCCCGACTTGCTATTTGATACCAAAAACCCGAATTTGGGCAAGGCATTCTTTTACGAAAAATGGTAATGAAGATTTGAGGGAAATGAATGTGAATAAATGAGGTGAATAAAATGGTGTGAGGTGAATTTGGTGAAGGAAAATGGAAATGACAAATGACAAATGGAAATGGTGAAAGATGAAAAACGAGTTTGTGAAGAAACGCATTTTCACCATGAGGAAATACGCTTTCAGAAATGACGTGGTAGGAGAACATGACGTTTGCACATGAATAACTTGTTTCTCAACTGCGAATGAAACGCATTTTACAAAGGCAAACAACATTCAATAAAAAGTAAAGAAACGCTTGGCAAAAAGTGATCACGTTTTTTTTTTAAATGAAATCGGGTTTTTCATTATATACAAGAAAACGATTCTTCCTCTGCAAAAAAACGTTTCATCCAAACGAGTTTTGACAAAAAAGAGAAACAGAAAATAAAATGAAAAGAAAGCAAACAACATACCTGTGAATGAGAAGCACAAAAACGGAGAGAAAACCCCTAGAAAACTCGCATTCTCTTCAATAAGATGAGAGCCTAAATATTCAAGTTGAGGAGACGATTCTAGTTGCAGAATTTATGGAAGTTCTACAAAAAGAGGCAAGTAATCAAACTCGAATACAAACACCTCTTGAAAATTTGGGCGAATTCTTCAAATCAGGTTTCTTAAGCCAAGCAACAAGCAAAAATAACCAAAATCGGGTTTTCTAGCTCACTCAGCAACTTTTTTTACTAGTCATGAGTAAAATAGGAACTTTTTTATACTTCAACAATTTTATTTTTGTCAAATAGATGAAATCGGACCTTTTTGCTCTTTTGACAATTTTGCTTTTAGCAAAATAGGAACTTTTTGTCACTTAAGCAAAAATCGAACTTTTTGAAGACTTTAGCAATTTTGCTTTTAGACTTAAAATTCCCTATTCTGCTGAACTACCTAAAAAACCCGAATTTGACCAAAAAGACGAGAAAAATGACTCAGAATTTTACAAAAACGGAAAGGGGAGCTGATGAAAGGATGCCCAAGGGGATCATCAATTGAAATCTAAAGTTTTCTGACCTCAACACCTCGTAAAACGTGCTTTAGAGAGAAAAACTCCAAATTTTTTGGTAGGTTGCTCGAATTTTGGCATGTCAAAAATTGAGGACAACACTTAGTCAAAGAGAACATTCATTTGATAAAGAATAAACCCTAAATCTAATCAACAAGTGAATTCTAGAGCAAAGTCGGGTAAGGGACATTATGTACTTGAGTTGCTTGTTTGCCTGCTTGAGCTACTTGCTTGTTTTCTTGAGCTACTTGTTTGCCTAGTTGAACTACTTACCTACTTGATTGAGCTACTTGGTTGTATGTTTAATGTCTAATTCAAGTAGCTTTAAGTTGTACTGATTAACAAACTCCAACTCATGGGTTTTTTTGAATTATGGAGAAATAGTAGAACTTAAAAATATTAATCAATACATTAACTAGAATAACCATCACTTGGGTTAAAACCTCCAACTCCTATCAAAGCAAATATCATCACCACAAGGAGCAACATCTTAAAATTACACATCTTAGGTTATGAATGCTTGAGGGCAAGCAATCTTGGGTGGGGTGGATTGTCATGTCCCCGAAATCGTAACCCTAAGATAACAAAATACATATTTGAAAATATTAACCATTCAATATCATTATAATTATAATTATCGATGATAATATTATAATTATAATATTTATGTATAACGTTATAAATATTAAAATATCAACACAATCAATTTAAATATTATAGTCGTTATGATAGATATTAAAAATATATATAATTAGTATAAAACACAAACATAAAAGAATATTGCAATTATCGATTATAAAATTATAAATATTAAATCCATTATAATTATGAACAATCACATTATATATATATATATATATATATATATATATATATATATATTCAAGCTCCATTATAATCATAATCACCTTGATTATCATATAAAATATTAATACTATTTTCATATAAACCAAGTGCTATAAATGTCAAAGACAACTATTCCCAGCAATAACAATAATCCTTAAATAAATACCAAGCAGCGAATTAAAAGACTAAAGTTGTGATTCATATATCAAGAAAGTAGCGCTTCAAAAGAGGGGTTAATTAAATGAAAAGGTGTGATTTACTAAAAGTCGGCCTTGAAAAAGGATAAGACATATTTAAGAAAAGGCATCACATGGTTTCAAAGGGATACAACTATTCAAATGGACATACTCCTCATAAAGAACGCATCCCTTGGCATATAGAGATATAAATATAAGGAAAAGAGGTAGCAAGAAGGATATAGGAAAAGCAATCAGAAATCTTCATAAAGCAGCAAATTGGAAATGAGATAAATTATGAGAGATATATTTAATTAAGTGTTATTGCCAAGAATATATTTGGGAAGTAAGTTTAATATAATATAAATATATTATATTCACATGAAGTGATTATTGGAAGATTGAAATTAATTAGAAATAATTATATATATAATAAACAATCATTGCAATAATGATTCTTGCAGCAATTATTGAGCCTTATAAGTAATTACAATCTTAATATAAAAAGGAATAGATTAGTATTTATTTATATATGTTTTTATCCTATGATCAATCAAATGTAAGGGTGAAGGAAGGCGATTAAGGAATAAGGAGACATGGGAAGACACAGTAGATCAAGTGATGTACTCACTTAGCAATAATATTTAGCATATTTTGAATATAAGAAACATATATTGCTAATCTGATTATTGGCGTAATGCTTTCTTTACTATTATCATGATGATAATGATGTTGATATTAACTTAAAGAATCAGTAATAAATGCTAATGTATTTGATTGTTAAAAGATTGTCTTCTGAGTGTTTGCAATCCTACTAGGGAAGAAGGGCCTGAGAAAAGTGGTGCCTAAAAACCCCACTTAACAATCCGCTGCGGCCATGGAGAGGTGGGGGTCCCACTTAACAATCCGCTACGACCATGGAGGCATGGTAGGCCCGGAACCACTTATAAGCTTTGTTGGCTTCCCCCTGCAAGTTAAGTGTCTTCCGAGGTGATGGCACGAGTAGAGAAAACAGGTACCAGTGTTTCCTCTAAGCACGCCACTCCAAGATGTTCATGTTGCTCGGGGTCAAGGGGTGGGTTTTCCTGATAGGGCGCTTGTGCTCTTGGGCTTAGATGGATAGCTTCAGGTGGATCTACCCATGCCACTCCTCATATGTCTATATTATTGATTTGTGATTAGAATTATATTTGGATATCTAGATATTAATGCTAACAGATATATGTACATGTGGAAATATTAAATGGAGATTTTAATCCAAGATTACTTAGTCAAAGAGAACATTAATTTGAAAAAGAATAAACCCTAAATCTAATCAACAAACAAATTCTAGGGCAAAGTTGGGTAAGGGACATTACACTTGTGTTGTTACGTGCCTGTTGCAAGTTCTCCTTCAAATATTTCATAACATCCCGACTCTCCTGTAATAAGTCTTTTTCCTTAGGCACTCTTTTGTCCTGAAAAGCAAATCTAAGAAGTTGGTTGCCTCATACCCATACAAATGCATGAAGGGTGACACCTTGATGGACATGTGGTAAGTAGTATTATAGTAGTACTCACCAAGGTGCAACCACTTAATCCAAGCTCTTTGCTATCCTGACACATAATTTTTGAGATATCCTTCCACCCATTTGTTGACTATCTCTGCTTCCCCGTCCGTTTGTGGGTGGTAACTCATGCTAGGAGTGAGATCTATCCCACTCAATCTGAAAAGATCTTGCCAAAAGAGGCTTAGGAACTTGTTGTCCCTATTGCTCACTATACTTTTGGGCATCCCATGCAATCTGAAAATCTCCCTGAAGAATAAATCAGCCACCTGAGTTGTAGTATATGTCGCTGAAACAGCAAAGAAATCTGAGAATTGATGACAAATTTTGGAAAAAATACTCTCTTTACATAGGCCTTCCCTAATAATGGGTTTTTGCAAACCAATCCTTTTTTCACTTTGTGAGGTGCACTTAGTCTTAAACACACACTTGTGAATGAAATTTATTGAATGCTTAATTTTCATTTTTGAGGCATGTCTTCCTATCCAAGTGTGCACCTATACATTGGAATGTGATCATGAATTGCACTAATTTCCTTAAAATAGATGCATCCATATTTTCCCATGCACACCTATGCACTAGCTTGCTTTGAAAGTGCAAATTTGTTTCTCTAACTAAGGGGCACCTTTACATTTCCTCATGTGCCTGTGCACACATCCACACCTTGTATAGGCACATCTCTAATTCTTGACACACCTTTGTCATGAAGTCAAAAAAAAACTAAGACTTGAAATAATTCCTTTGTATAGGAGTATGTCCATCTCCAAGCGCATACCTAGATACTAGCATTCATCTTTGCAAAAAAAATTATTTTTATTGTGCATCTTTGAAAACAAAATACTATTTTATGCATATAGGTGCACATTGAAAACTCAAGCATCCCTTAAAAACTTAACCATTGAATCTCATTTTGAAAACAAACTGATCACTTTTATGTCATATAAAGCATGTATCAAAGGTCAAGTGTGTGCTCTTGTCTATGCCTTGATCATTTTGAATTTCCCGCTTTCAGTGTCTTGTGTGAATCTTCACCATGGGGCACATCTATATAAGCAATATTTCAGTTTACAATTCCTTTTATCATGTGCAGCCTTCACCTAACACACGCACCTCAATCAACAACTTTCAACTATTGAATTTCCTCATTATGAAGTGCATGCTTGTCTGATTTTAACTTGCCTATATCGAAGTGCACTCTTAATCTCATTGTAAATAAGAACTTCTTCCCTCCATGAAAACTACTATTCAACAATCCTACAAAGGTTAGAAAAGGACAAAGGATGACAAGACACAACAAACAAGATAAGTTATGAAAGACCTTTTCGATTAAAGTTAAGACTACTAAGGGCAATCACTTCAACTTGAAACTTGACACAATACAAAGTTTTGTATGGTTACGACACATTATAATTTTTTATAGAAATTTTTCTAATGCCAAAATTCTAGAATTGGACATCATAATCGGAAAGAAAAATATGTTGATTAAATGCTGAGTACAAGGGAAAAGCTACATGAAAATACACCTTTTCCATTCATATTTTATGTAGTCTCATGGCATGCATTTAATCATCACCCTAAGGGCCATTTGTTCATGGCTTCAAGATTAGGATGATACAATAATAATCACTTATCAGAATTTTAAAATGAAAAATGGATATCGAAGAACACAATGGTATGAAGTTACTGAAATGCATTGCAAATGGATCAAACATAATTAATGCTACTTGAAACAATATTTCAATTAAAAAACAGAAATAGGCTTCCTCCAACTGAATATTTATAGCAAGTTCAGTAAAATTTGTGTCTAGATTTGAATTACAAGTATAATTTTGTAAAAACAATGCAATATGCACAACATATGCAAAATACTTAACATTTATACAATATATATGAAATTATTTTTGGACAAAAAATGTCAAACTTTATATGGTAAGGTAAAAATTCTTTGGTTCAAACCAGAATTTTAAAGTTGTTGAGTTTAAATATTTTGCCTACAAGGAATTCAGTTAGCATATGTATATAGCAAGAAGTTGACCAGTGCAGATTATTCATAGAATTGATATTTTCAAAATTACATATTTAGATCTAAAGCTCCTTTATTTCACTAACAAAATATGTTTTCAAGATTATTAAAAGCAACAAATTTTGGACAACCTTGTTTGAAAAATAATGCTAGTTGTGTCCAAAGTAAATGGGAAAAAAAAATTCATTAAGATAAATGAGATAAATAACATTTTATGATAAATGCTTAAAACTTCAATACAAACAGCAGAAATTCTAACTTTTGAGCTAGTGAGCCCCTTCAAATTTGATGCAGCAGCTATAGCTTCTTTTGAGTCCATCCATCCCACTCTAGAGTTAGAAAAGGAAGAGCTTAAGTACCCTCCACTCAGGCTCAATTCCAAACACTCAGCTCAGAATAAGGAATTTGTGTGTTAAGAGTTTATTTCTATATAAATATGTTTGGTTTCAAGTGAGAGAGAACAAAAGAAGATGCATACATGTTTATGAGAGTAAGTGAATGAGTGAGAACCTGCTCCACATGTTCCATTCCTTTTGTTAGGAGATCAGAAATCATGGCATGCCAAATTCTTTGCCCTCTAAAATAAAGACCTGATTCCTATATATTTCAAAAAGGAAAAAGTCATAAACTTATACAACATGTTGATAATGATCTTTGTATTGATGACAATGAACACATCACATACTTGCAAATAATTCAACATTTGATTTTAAATGTAGATAAACATTTTCAGCTATCTGATAGAGATCAAATAATTTTCTTGCTTTAAAAAACATAATACATCTATGCAACCTAGTAAAATAGAACAAAATCACTAACAATAAACAATCCAAGTACTTCAATGAATTCAATCTAAGAACATCATGCAATTTATACTTACGATATTGTTGGTGTTTTAATTTATCTTTTGCAAGACAACACAAACTGGAATAGTATGTGAGGATCAACCTTTCTTCAAATTATGAGGAGAGGCTCCTTGAGATCTAAACTAAACCTAAACACTCAGTTAAACTAACTCTAAACGTCAAACTATAGACAAAATATATAAATATCAATGTTATACAATATCTTCTTGGGAGTTCTACATCAATGAAATGACTGCTTGCATATATTTTTTTCCTTGAATACAAGCACCAAACTGATAGTAACCATGTCTTGTAAGAAAGAATTAATAAATTTTATGGATGAAACAACGAATATAAGCACAACATCAACACCTTACTAGCTAAACACAGAGACCAACACTTCAAGACACACAATATAATAACACATAGAAGACACTTGATTCCGAGTATTAAATTTGAATAATTAAGTGGTATACAAAACCATGGCCTAGATAGACAAATAACCTAGATACAAAGATTGATGGCAAAATCCTGTTTTAATTCAATCAATGGAATTACAAATGCAAGTTCAACAATAATTTTAAAAGCATATGTGTAGACTACATCATCCTTCCCCATCACTTGTGTCCAAATCACTTATTTATAGGTTTACAAAGAATATATTCTTTTTGGAATTTCAGAATATCCTGCAAAATGATGTTAAAAAGCGAACTTCAAAAAGTTACAGGAAAAAAAAGAAAGGAACTTTAAAGAAAAACTACTCTAAAGAAATAATAAAATAAAGAAGTCTAAAAATAGGCCCTTCAACCTTTGCCCAAAAATAGAACAACCAAAAACGGACACAACCAAAAATAGTCATCACCAAAAAAGCAATTTCTGTGATGTCTCAGAACTGATATTTTCGGATTTTTACAAATATTTGCATGAATGAATATATCCTCACACTTTTTTCTCACCTAAATCCTAATGTGGTGAGGTGAGAGCATACGTTGATTAAGACACTTATTGGCAGTAGGCTAAACAGTTCTACAATGAATACACTGCAGAAATTTTAAATAATTAACCATGTCATGGCAGCATAGCTGTAACGACCCCCAAACTGGGTAATTAAAATTTTTCTAACATTTCATTCCAAACATATAAAAGTAACAAGTAACAAAGACATTGCAATAAAATTCCTCCTTTCTTTATTGATAAATACATGCAAGTTACAATATATATTTCCACATGAATTCCATTTTCATTGTAAATATAAATCAGAGTACAAAGTAAAACAAATTACATACATAGCTCGTAAGCTTTTGCACAAATAGTAGTAAGACGGTCCAGGTTCCCTTCCTTTCAAATCTTGGTGTATCTGTCGCCTGCGGTGGAGGAGAAACATCACTCAGGCGCTTTTCCGCCAACCACGGACTGTTAATGCGGTCCCCCGCACATCTATCATTCGATAGATGGCCCTCCCTTCGAACGAAGAGATTGGTAAAGTAACCGGCTGCGACAACCCAACTGAGCATAGTGTTGTGTCCTATACATCTAGAACTTGCTATTTCACAATCCCGAACTAGCATGATGGATCACAATGAACTGACAGTGTAGTCTCGACTATCTCACATCTAAGTGGATGTCGTACCTTCCACTACTTTGGCCAAAGTATTCTCATTCAGTACTTCGAATGAAGGTCATCTATCATATACACTACTCAGGGCCGATTTGACTTAAGGCTATCTTACACTATGCGTAGGCTAAGTCCTTCACTGGATTGTCAATCATCCCAGACTATCCTACATCAATCTAATTCAAGACAACAATTATAGGTTCAAGTCCTTCACTGGATTATCTTTCATCCCAGACCAACCTACGACATTCTAACTTACTAGAAATAATCCAGCTTGACAAGTAATTCATTCCTTCTCTCCTATTTCGGAAATCTTTATCCTAGGAGTTCCTTAGCCTATCTCAGTTAATCCAAAACTCTAAGCTGCTTGATTAGACTTGACCCCTGTCCTCATTCCAATCCTAGCATATATTAACTAGTGCAAACATAGTCTCCTCATATGGAGTTCATTCAATAATGCAATCACGCAATATGCAATTTCTAGATTCTAGAATGCTTTATTTACCCTTTTTACAATCCTTTATACATTTACCCTTAAAATGCATTGCTTATGAGAGTTTTAACAAGTAGAGCTATTTATCTTTATCTATTTGCAAAAAACAATCACAAGACCAAGAGAATGCATCATATCAAACAAAGAGACAATAAAATAGATTCATGCTTGGTATTTGGAAACTTTTTTTCCCAGCACTGCTCTTCTTGACACTCCTTTAGCAAACTTTCAGAATCTTAAAAAAAAAGGGCTTCTATGCAAGTTTTTCAAACTGTGGTGATCTCTCAAGTCACTTCTCACAAATTGGCTCTTCTAATAAAGCTTTTTTCAACTATGGCTTCTCTTCACTCAAATTCCAAAAGGATTTAACACACTCAGCATTTAGGAAATTCTAGCAAATAAGGAGAACACAGCTACTTAAAGGATTGGATATGGGAGCTCTTAAAATTGCAAGACTTAGATTGCATAATGATTATCTTAACAAAGAAAGGCTGGCATCTATTTATAGGCTCGAAATTGCAACAAATTCCACCATTCAGGTCATGTAACATGACAGAACTAACCTTTGATTAATTCAAAATGAAATGTGGCAGCTATTTGATACTTACTCAGCAAAGAGGAAGATGATTCGACCTATTTTATGAAGAACTTTTCAAACTTCACATGGCAAATTCGTGAAGCATCCACGTACAGGCGTATCACTAAAAATGCCCTCAAAAATGGCAGACTGTATGAACAAATGGCGTTTGAAGTTCCCTGTTGAAAACGTCAAGGTTAATACGCAGACATTTATGGCCTCCTTCCGCCCACGCGTCCAGAATAATGGCGTTTCAACATGTGCGACCAAGTCTAAGTCATGCGAGCTGGGCGCAGGATTCATCCTTGCCATCTTCCATGTTTTTTGGTTCTCACAGTCGCGCGATTTCTTCCTGTGAAGAAATCCGCGATTTTTAGCTTATTCAAACATTTACTTTAAATCTTTTAAAAGTCTATAGTTTCAAACATTCATATTTCCTTTAATATTTTCCAATATATTTCCAATGGCTTTAAATTTCAAAATTCCTTTATTCCATATGGTAAATGCAATTAACTACCAAATGACTATAAAAGTCTATTTCAAATATTTCCAAGGCAAAGTCATTTTAATATATAATTTAAAATGTTATAAATACATTTAACACTATATTTAATATAAACCATTATAGTTTTTATTTCACCTTTATTAAAATATATGAATATATCTATATAATATCCAAATATTAATATAGATCTACCAATATATTTCATTATCGATTAAACTATAATAATGTCTATATTAAATATATTTATAAATATATCCACATTTACATTTAAACATATCTATACATGTTTATTTCCGATTATCCAATTACGTGTATTATAGGCCAGTCAGAGTACCTTGATACACGTAATTGCACAAACATGTATATATACATTTAATTGTAAATTCAAGCATCAGTACAACTTATTAGTTCACATTTCACATTTAAGGTTTACAGAACAGTAAGTCAGTCAATCAAGTAACACCACTCATAAAGCATAAAGAAGTAATCCAAAACCCCTAAGCCTAAGGATGACTTATTACAACCATTCAAACTGACTCAGTTCCCAAAACTCTCAGTGAAGTGTGTGTATGCTCAACTTGACCAACTTTACCGGTTACTTGACCAAGCCCCTCTCCCGAGTGATGTCTCCCCTCCGCCTGGAGGAATAGTTCCTGTTCCTACATCCACAGACATACAATCTCGGCAATTACTTGTTCATAACATCAGCAGTATACAAAACATCTAAATTAGAATATTCTCAATTCAATACTATGCATGCAACATTTATCAAGGATAACATCAATAGAAGTATCAATCAGACGAAACAATCATTTAAATAGAACTCATTCATTTTGATAACAAAACATGTTTTATTCATCATAACGATTCAAACATTACACTCAATTGCCCTATGCAATAGTAGCTATACAATTGGGGTGTAACAATAGCCATCTAGACTTACAAAATCAAACTAATCTAAGGGTGAACTGCACAAATGATTACAATTTGAATGATAAAGCAATGAGAACTCTTCAATATTCAAATCTAGACATTATAACGAACATTTGAACAACAATCTGAAAATAGACATTTCATCAAACAAAAACACATAAAATAAACACTTGGATTGAGTGACCAGCTGTTGAATAAATTGATATGGCTGATGCAAAAAGATTCAGTGATTATAATCTCCAACTCTAAAGTATATGGATTGCATAAAAACTAAACTCTCAAATATAAGATACATGATCTGCAAGAATTTGTAATGATCTATATAGTGTTGGAAAAACTTAAAACTTGAGTAGTGCAGCTGATTACAAATATTAGACCCTAAATATCTGAAACTAGCGACAATAGTAAATATCCTGAGTGATGCCACTTTATGCTAGACTGGTATTTAAAAATGAACAACTATTATTTTGAACACTTCATAGTGCCGCAACCCCATTTACCACATGGTACAACAGCTCCAAATAATTTCCACCAAGTAATAACCAACACCTCCCTTTCCTAGCTGCTGGTATGGGAGCCAATAAACATCCAAAATTCCCTTCAAGGTGTATAGTGACCCAACATAAATTAAAATTCCTTTTTCTAAGAAATAACCCCCCCTTTTTCATATGTACAGCTCCTTTATCCACTTATTAAGCATTCAAATAATTACCAATCTTTAAAGGAGATTTGATTCTTATAAGGTTGTGAATACTTTAGTGATCAGCCTTTTTTAGAAATAAATGGCACAAATAAAAAAAGTCTTTAAATTATTGACTTTCACAATTTTACGGCACTTTCCTTGGACCTTCTACTGCGATTTATATTTCCATTAGCGACCAACACTTCTGTAAACAAATTTTCTCAAAAATATACCACTAAAAGGTACAGCTGAAAAGGTAAGTGATAAGGCCAATAAAATAATTCATCACCAGAATACATAAAAGAATATCTTGGAACCACAGCTGCTGATTAAAATATTTGTAAATCCTAAACTGGAATATTTTCTAAAAATCTTCTATAAACATTAACAGAACTTGGAAATCCACAAATCAATCAAAATCTCAAAAAATTTCACATTTGGGGAAAAATCTAAAAATCTTCATTTTGCTCCTAAAACGCTCTCTTTGCACCAATGGAATCGCTTCTTTTGGATAAGAGGGTTTTTGTCCCCAAATTTAATCTAGAAACCAAGAAAATTTTCATTTTCTGGCCAAAAACTGAAGATAGATAATCTTCAAAGAAAGGGTTTTTGGCAAACAATGGATTATTTTCTTCAAGCCTAGCTCCTTTTTCTATAATCCTCTATTTGCTGTTTTTTTGCTTCTCAAGAAGTCTCTTGAAATTCTTTTTCTTTCTAATTTTAATATTTCAATTTCCCCTTTGACCATGTGATATTAAATTAGGTCCTCTTTTAAAAGCACTTGTCATGTCATTTTTTTTGAAATTATGGAACTAATTAAATAATTAATTTAAGTTGTTGAAAAGTAAAAATTAAAAGATAATTTATATTTAATTATTATATAAAAAGGTGTTTTTGAATGTCACTAGCCCCTTAAAAAAATCACGTTTCACAAAAAGTTGGTTTTAAATCAAATCTAGACAATTTTTTGTTGAGTTTAGGGCCAAAAAAACACGTGTTCTTTCAATTTTTTCATAAAAAATCAGTGTGTTTTATGGATAACTTGGCAACAAGTTTTTGGGCAAGTAACTCACCACCCTTTTTGAAGTGCAAGTCCTCGCAAATTTTTTCATCATTTTTTTTTATAACTTTGAAGAATATTTGTCAAAAAGAAATAAATATATTTCTATTTCCTCAAAATAAAGTTATAAATATGGGGAGTGTTTTCAAAAAGTTGTTCTTCCTTAGTTGGCTGTTAATGTTGAGTTGCAGTCCATTGACATTCCGTTTAGAAATTTCTCTCTGTGTGGTCAAGTTGAGTGTAATGTCCCCTTCTCGAGCATGATCTTTTCTGTTGACCGTTGGCCTATTCCGGAGACCTGTAGGCTACTCGGAAGGTGAAATTAGGGTTTCGTGTTTTGAGGGTTGCCATTGCTTGTGAATTGATGATTGGATGGTGGATTCTTTCTGGGTTTTCAGAGAGTTTCGCAGTGATGTGTTTTTCTTGACATTCCGAGCACCTTCACGAATTTACTATTTTTAGTAAATTCTATTTTTGGCAGTGGCCCTGTCATTCTCGGCACAGTTGACTTTCCTCTTCAGTCGACTCGGTTGGTTTGTTCAATTTTGGCGTTGGGATGCATTTTGGAGAGATAAGTTCATTTCTTTAAATCAATGTTATATTTTAATGTTATGATACCCCCTTGGCCTAGTCTCATAACTTAATGTTGTGTTAAAAGGTGGTCTTTAAGGGGTGGCGCTTCATGGAGATAATATTATATTTATTAAAGTCAAAATTGAGACTTTAAGTGGGACGCCTATATTGAAGAGATGAATTTCATTAAAAGGTCAAACAAAGCTTTGAGGAAAAGTGATGCCATTCTTTGGAGGGAAAAGGATTAGGGTTTCTAGAAGCTTTCGGAGAGGTCTTCACAAATTATAAAAGGAGGTCTGGGCTCTTCTTTTTATCATCTTATGGCTCTGGGACTGCTTCAAGGAATGAATGCCTCCTAGCCTTGGCTCGACTTCATGCTTGAGAGATAGCATCTAGTGGAGAACTTAGTTAGTTTGTGAGAGAATTTGTAGTGAGGTTTGCTTGTTGCATTATTTGCTTGTAGTTCTGATTTTCTGCATTTTATATCAGATTCTGGAGTTGCTGTTTCTGTGTAGCTGCATGTCGTTTTTACTCATAAGTCAAAAAATACAAAAAGAATCGTTCTGGGTATTGAGTATTTCCATTTGTCTATGAGGGGCGACCCTTCATGTTTATTTTCAGAATTTTTAATGAAGCCTTTGATTTTATTTAAGAAAATCGCCCTTCCTTGAGGGCCGTACCATCTGGGGTTGCCTTGAAATTCGTGCATAAAAGATTTAGGGTCTTTTGATCTGTTTTCATGATTCAATATGGGGCGCCATCATCTGAGAGTCACTTTGCATCTGATTTGAGGTTGTTAGGTTGAGTATAGAGTGAGTTGTGAGCATTTCAATAGGATATAGGGTTGTTGGTTATGTATTTTCAGTTCTGGGTCAGTTATATCAGTTTGCTTAATATCAGTCTTTGGGTTTGAGCGAGAACTCATTGTGTGCATCAAGGAGACATTATACTTCATTACAACAGTGATAGACTTTCTTTTTCAATGATGTTGACAGGCATTCTCTAATTATTGTAAGCTGAACAGTAGTACTGTCAGCAATCTTGCTTCTTCATTTTATACCGTATCTTAGTATTTAGCATCTCCATCATATGGTATCTCCAATTCCATCATGGTTTGGGAAGCACATTCTTGACGTCAAGTTATTTCAGCATAATAGTTGGTAGGGATCCTCTGACCACATGCTCGTCGTTCTCCGATGCATTCTTGGTTAGAGTTCTTTGTATCAGCATTGCATTAAGACCCTTTGACCATATGCTCACCGTCCTCCAGCGCATTCTTGGTTAAAGTTCCTTTATCAAGTTTTGCTTTGAGATCCTCTGACCATATGTTCACACCTTGCCCAACTCGGGATCCTGGTGTACATTCTTGGGTAGAGTTGAATTCCGCATCGTTTGGTTCAAGTGCTAACCCTAACGATTGTGTATTGCTTAACTTGTTGTAATCGAAAAAGTAAAAAAATTGGTTTAGTATATTTCATTGAGTTATTTGAGCATTTGTTTATAGAATGTCAGTTTGGTTTTTTGCTTTGGTCCCTATTTCTTTGGAATCATCTAGGGTGGGATAACAAAGTCGTTTCCCTTGTTTAAAATTCTTTCTAGTTATGTGAATGCTTTCCCTATTGATCTTAATATTTTTTGGCTTTTTCTCACAAATGGGATTTTATGGTATATCTGAAAAAAGAGAAATGAGGTCTTCCAAGCCAAAAGGAGGTGCTTTATTGAGTTCCGCAACGAGCTCACCTTTTTCAATGTCGTATTGTAGGTCTCTATGATATTGGAATCCAAAAGATAGATTCATAATCCTATTGCAGGAGGTCTTGACTATCGTATATGAAATTGAGATCAAGAGTGCTCATTTCTTCTTGTAGGGGAGGAACAATTTAAAAAAAGAAGAGCTAGACATCTTAAAAGACTACATGGAAAAACACAATATTCAAAAGCCTATTGAAAGAGATAAGTTAGAATCGACTACCAAACCCAGATACCAACCGATTGTGAAGGATATGGATTCTATTGCAATGGTTGATCCACCTATTGGGACTTATGAATGTGATCAGTGTGAAGTCAGCAGTAATCAAAGGTGTCGTTGGGAGTAGATCTATTCTTGGTTCTAGTTGTGCCTAATATTTTTAAACTGTGAACTTTTTGAGTATCATATCAATTTTTCTATGTTCGACTATTAATCTAGGTGTTTTGTAGTATGGTTTAATGGAGCTCCAACTCCTTACATTGTAAAACTCTTTTTGTGTACAATATCTAATATATAAAAAAATTGTTCTTTTTTCTTTCCCAAGGATGAAAACCATTTAAAATTTTAAAATCTTTGAAGCTGAAAACCCTCATAGTTTTCAAGTGCTTATCAAATTCTTGTTTTTGTACTTTAGTTTTTGGAAACGAGGTTTTTGTATTTAATTCTAGTTTCAAAGTTGCTTCAGTTTTGGTGAATGTTATTATTGTTACATGATTATCATATTTTAGAGTTTTCAATTCCTTGTGTGTAAGTGGTACATCTCATTTGTTGGCCATTCCATATGAAGTTTTTATCAAGTTGTCCTTATTTGTAAGGTTTAATATTGCGAAGAGAAAGGTAGTCACTGCCTATTTTAACCATATGCTAGCCACGTCACCTAGACAAGACTAATCAAACCATCCTCAAGCCAAATTGAATATGAAGAAGTATTTTACTAGCCACTCCATTTAGGAATTCCAACTCAACTCATTTTTTATTTTATTTTTAGAAAAATTAAATAAAAGAGGGCCATGCAAGTCAGCGATCAATATTATATTCCTAGTTTTCTATTCATTTTTCTTCCTAAGGCCATACAATATCAAAATCAAGCCGTACAAATTCGTCACAACCTATACTAATGTTAACTTGGGGTTGTACTTCTTGGAAACTAGTATTCTATCAACTTTGAAGCTATATATTATTATGACCAGCATTCAATAGTCTTCAATCAGCTTTATCAATCTTATAGGTATTATTTAATATTATAAATTTAATCCAATAAGCCTCAAATTTATTAAAATACACAATTTAGACACTACAAAAACAAGTTTAGATGGATTTATAAGCCCTATTTGCTCATGTTATGAAAACAGTTTCATTCCTTTCAAAAAATTATGAAAATGGCATGCACCATGAAGGTTTGTGTGGTTTTGAAGGTCTTTATTTGGGCTTGGTGGTGAGGGCTTCACCCATCAGCCCCATTCTATATCTTGAGAAGGAATGCACTAGGGGTGTTGCCCTTGGACCCTACAAGGGGTGCTACCCCTTGACTGTATTGGTGTCATTCCCTCTAGACCTACATCAAACTCACTTGGTACATTTTTTAGCTATATTTTGCATAAATTCTATGTTTTTTCTTTTTAAAATGTGTTTTTTTTAAATTGCTGAATTTTTGCCAAGTCAAAATAATTTCTCTACTAAGTCTAAGTCAAATCCAAGTTTGAGAACTATGGTTGCAGCTTTTTTAGGCATTAGATGTAGCAATTCAATATGAAACAATTACCCATAAATGTGAATTACAGGTACTATTTATACTAAACATTGTAATATAAAATATAACAAAAAAAAGGCTTGGCGATTACTATTCAAATGTTTACATTTCACTCACCAATATTGGCATGGTGTGATGGTTTATAGTTGGCGTTGTTCTTGCCATCAAGGTTCAAACCCCGTTGGGGTGGTATTGTTGAGTGGTTGTATTAGGGATGAGGTCCCCTATTTGTGACCTCACCAGTTCATATCCCCGTGTCAAAAGCGTTTACCCCTTAATCATAAAGCATCCTATTGCAAGCAAGAGGTCATGAGGTCTAGTCTCCCCACCATCCCTGTGGTACCAAAGGGCGTGTCGTGCTAGCGTCATCGGTCACGTGAAAATAGTTTACCAAGCGCATTGCAGTTTATAGGGGGACAGATACCCAACCGATTCCTGTAGAAAAAAATGTTTACATTTCACTCAAAAAACACTTTCTAAGTGTAATAAACCTTTTTTTTAACTATATTATGTACCTTTCTTCTTTCTTTTTCTTTTTCATTTTGCAATTGAGAATATAAAAAGAATTGAGAAAAAATATATATCTTTATATTTACTTAATTCTTTTCAAACTAATGTTTTAGATTCTAGAAATATCATTTCTCTTTCAGAAAAACTAATACTCCTTTAATTTTTTTTTAGCATTATGGCAACATTGGGAATTCTAGAAAATGCATTATAAGAAAATTAGGGGTTCCTCTCACTTTGGCTTCTTTCACACAACCATGTTTAGTAGACCTTTTTCATTTATGGAGAAGGCATCACACCAAAATGTGACAAAGAAAATAGGCTAAACAAGGTGGAACCCTAGGCGTACCCAAGGTCAAACCTGCCCTGAACTCACACCTAGATTGAACCTACCTAGGTATGGGGGGTAAACCAAGGGACTCGGTAATTTAGGCATAAATGATTGGAAAAATTGCAATACCAAGATTGACTCACAATGATATCAATATTTTGCAATTTTAAACAAGGAATACAAATAATTTGTCATAGAAATTTCTGCAATAATTTTCTAATACAAAGATAATCAATATATCATCAATCTCTATGTTATAAGCAAATATTAATACTACAATCACTTTTGACCTGGTTCGCTAGCTTTTTTAGACCCTAGTTGTGCATGAAAACTTGTGTTAGTCGCCTAGATATGCTTCGAGCAACATGCCAATAATCTTCTACTCACATCTGTATTTTTCTATTACCTCAATCCTCTCATAAACTCCTTTATTAGGCTGTTGGAGCTTCCTATAGTGAATAAAACAAGGGCGTAAATCACCAATTTGTAGTTCCAAACCTAGCACGACTCCTTGAGATTTTCACACCATCTGTATAGGCTCGTTCCACTTCAAAATTCCACCTTATGCCTATGCCTAACACCTTGCTAACACACCTTCCCACACTTCTTTCAAGACTCATGACCTCCTCCTTAAATGCCATACAATATATTATGACCAGTAGATAAAATATTCAATTTAGCATGAATACCCTTAATGTGGCCACCCTAGTAATATGTTGTAGTTTCCTTGAATGAGGCAAGATGAGTAGGCAATCTTTCAAGGATTTCAACCCAAAACAATCTCAGTCAATAATTTATAATTCTCTTGCAAACTTCCAATAAATTATTTTTCTATAAACAAACCCCCTGAACTCATAACCAATTCTTATTCTTCAAATATTAAGCCCAAATGTGAATCCTATTTGAATCCATCATCAATTTGACTAGGAAGAAATCACTTCTTCGAAGCCAAATATCATTAGGGTTTAAGATGAACAAAATGTTCAACTTCATAATGAGAATATGAAAAATGACTAAAGATATGAAATTCTCTTTTCGCAACTCTTTTCCTATCCATCCTTAGAACTTTTGAGAAGTTCATAATTTAAATTTCAGTTTTAAAATGGTCACGAGGTCTAGTCTCCCCCACCCCCGTGGTACCAGAGGGCATGTTGCGCCAGCGCCACCGATCACGTTAAAAAATTTACCAGGCGCTCTACAATTTATAGGGGGTCGTGCTACCCGATTCCTGCAGTCTAAAAAAAATAAAATAAAATTCAGTTTTAAAATAAATAATCCTTTTTGCTCTAATATTAAAGTGACTTTATATTATTTCACCTTTTGGTCCCACTTAAGTCACTTTATAATATTAAAAAAAAGTAATTAATTAAATACAATTTGCTTATAGATCAAACAACTTTATTTAATTAATTTATTTATTCCTTTTTCAAAATCCCAAATTAGCCTACAAGAATGAAATAGGCTAAAGGGTCCTTCCCGAACTCCTAGGTCGAAGGAGACATATACTTTGGGAATTCTTGTGACAACAACTTTTCCTTTCTCTAGCTAATGCTTCTTTAGAATCTTCTTACAAGTGATAATTTTCCCTTCAAAATACAATCTAGAGGAATCAATTGTTATGCCAACATATTTTTCATAATTAGCAATCTCTAATATCTCATCTACACATTGGCATTATCTTAAGTTCTACCTGATATAAGTAACTAATTTCTCAAGTAGATCTAGGTTGTAGAATTGTGCACAAGCCATGACCGACTCAAGAGACTATACTAAAACAAGAAATGCAGCAATTTCTACGATTCAACTGCCAACAATACATTTGCTTATGCCTGATCTTTTATCTACATAATTCATCCCTATGGAAAATTCATCCAAGGTCCTTCCAAGCTCACATGACTTGGGTAAACCCACAATAGTGAGTCCCAAACTTGGGACATAATATTTCTCAATTCGGATGGATGTGAAAAGTAAGAAAAACACCTTCACTCGAAGGTATTTCTTCAAACAACTTGGTACCTTCATTCAAAGGTGGACCTTTGTTCGAAGGTGTAAAATGTAGAAAATCCTTCAAACAAAGGTAATTTAGAAAGAGACCTTCGAACGAAGGTCCTTTTTCTCCATTTTTGGAAATTACCTTTGTTCAAATGTTTTCTTTTTAAATTTTGTGGAAATGGCATACTTTTGAATGAAAGTCCTTGAATACTTTTGAACGAAGGCCCTAAAAGTGACTATTAACCTTAGGCCTTAGATTTTTCTCAAAATTGTATGTTTCCAACCTTGGGTTGAGCTAGCAAATAGAATGAATATGACAAGATAATTTGCAAGATCATAGCACTCAAAATAAGCTTTCCAACAAGTATAATTTTGAATATATTTATTTTCTATTTTTTAGTGAACATAATTTTTTCAACATTTGTCAAGGTCTTTATTCCACACATGGAAAAATAGTAAAATAGATTTTAAAAAAACTGAAAAATATTTGTGCACTAGGTATTGATGATCTTATTTCAACCAAAAAAAATTAATTTGGATGTATAGAAAAAAATTTATGCATTGTAGAAGTAACCTATGTTCAAATTATAGTTAATCTCACTTCAAAAAATTATAAAATAAATTATGCAACAAAAAACTCTGAAAAAATATGTGCATTAGATATTGGTGTTGAATCTATACTTGAAGATTTATAATTTTATCATTTCTACAAATAAAGTTATGATTTATGGAAGTAACGCCACTTTTTAAAAATACCATTAACTATAAAAAACAAATTATTAAAAGTTACATAAAAAACTCACAAATTATTTTTTAAATTTATAATCTATAAACGAAATCTCAAAAAACACTGGTTCACATCATCTTCAATTCTTGGCAATTTAGTTGCTATAGGTGTCAAAAAGTGGGCATTTGGTTCAAATACTGATTTCAATGTCCTACTTTGGCCAAAAAGCCAGACACACTATTGTGGGATCACCCACCTAAGTCTACTTAGATATTTGTGCAAGTTCAAATATTATTTTAGAAGGGGTTGACCCCTTCATTTTCTTAGTCTAAGGAAAAGACATCAAATGAGCCTCAATAATTTCAAAGAGCTTTCTTTGACAAGCAACAAAAATCCATTTAATTTACACCTTGGCGGGTTTTAAGGTATAGCAAGCAGTTTGCAATTTTTTTCCAAGAGTGCAATGAAGGTTTGAAAACCCAAACTTTCATTCATTGTTGGCTTTCAAGACTAGGAAACAGTTAGGAAATTTGGTGCAAGAGTGCTACAAAGATATAAGTTTGCTAAAAAAATATATACTTCTAGTTTGCTAAGTCAAACTCTATCCTAAGTAAGAATTGTCTAAGATACAAGTGCATGACTCCACAGAGAGTTAGTAATACAAGTTCATGACTCCATATTGTGAATTTTATTTTTTATGCCATGGATATCATAATCCTTGAGTTTTGTACACCTTGAACACTTGACAATATTTATATATCTAAAAATGTTGTTTCCTTCAACTAAAAATTGCCTTTATACTCATGATTGATATATACTTGTGTTTGTGATCAAAGTAGCTTCTATTTTATTAGTTTATCGTGTCTTTAAAGTTTATTTATTGAAGGGTGCATGATAAATGATTTAAATCCTGAAAAATGTCTATATTTCATGGTTTCTTCAATTTGCCAAGTCTACTCCAAGCCTAGGCATCCAGTTTGAATCCAAGTAAAAAATCATCTTGCCGAGTTTGCATTGATCCCAAATCTTGTAATTATGGTATAGACAATACTTAGCTATGCAAAAGACCTAGTGGTAAAAGTTAGTAACAATATGAGATTCAATTTTATACCATAAAAAGTGATTAATTATTATCATAAGCTATAGTGCAATACATATTTTGCTACTTCAATATGCATTATTTAAGGTTTTTACATGGTGTGGTGATGATTTCTAATGATTGAAAACTTCAATATGTTTTTCGCTAAGTGGTAAGTCATTGTAGGCTTTTTGAGTGCTTAAAATAGCTTTGTAATTAGGAAAGACACGTCTTAAGAATACCACCAAGAAAGCCTCCCAAGGTGATTTGATACCCTCCTTTGAAAAGATAAAATTTATATTTCTATGTTTCTCCCTACTTGTACGTTGAATCTCTTGGTCATTGTCGAAGTATGACCTTTGTGTATGAATAATTAATGGGCACTGATTTAGCATGTTAACACAATACAATGGGATATCATGCAATGGTGTTAATTCATAACTTACCAAAATTATTTATATGTTTGATAAAAGTCTGATAAACATAAAACTCCCTCTACGTGGATTCGTGATAATTTTTTAATAAGGTAGAATGTATAAATAATAGATAAATTCACACCCAGCTATATCCTGTTGACCAGAGCTGCCAGGTTATATGGATCAATATCATAATGATGAAAGATAAAAGTATTTCATGGATTCGTGTGGAGATTATTTAGGATTTAACTTCTTAACATGTCATCAAGTGGAGAGAAAATATCATAAACATTTCCAAAATGATATTTTTTGTAAAGAGGAGGAAATAAATCTTCAGACCACACACCTCATCATATAAATCCCCAGCAAAAGAGGCACCATCACAATACATAAGTTTCACCCTATTCCAATTAAAGAAGTCTGTTACATATATCAACATGATAAGCATTGTTAACATCATATAAGAATATATAATGACTGTATTAAGCAAGAAACTTTAAAACATTTCAGAAATTATTATAGAATATATCAAAACTTGATAAACATTGAGCCATACATCTTTCTCCTCTGAATTGTTTGAGCATTTTCAAGTCCTCATATTTTTTTTTTGTATTTTATTTCTTGTTTAAGTTCCTATTATGTACATCCTAAATATGTGCCATTAATTTATTTGTCTTGATAATGGGATGGAAATGGATTATCAAGGAACTCCATCAATCAATGGGACCCAACATTGAGAAACCTGTGAGGAATGGAAACATGGGCCTTCATAACCAATGAGGAATTTGCAGTGCTCAAAAAGGTTAATACCCTTGTGGTTTAAAACATCTGGGAATTGCAACCATAGTCACCTAGAAACCTGGGATACAAGCACAAGTAGAAGACACAGGTAAATCATTTTGAAATAGATATATAAGTATACATGAATAAGGATACAGCCATATTACATTTATATTTAGTCATCAAGAGATGTGGCTATGAGTGGAGGTAAATGGTGCACATCCTTAAACCTGGGTTTCATGGTGATTAAGTTGTAACAATTAACATTACCGAGGGAGAGACTCTTAGAGTGGCTTTCATACTTGTATTACATCATTATTGGCATGACACAGAGATGAATATTGACTTCATGATCCTGTTCTCCTTGTTGAAAGATATCAATAAATTGGTGTTAAACATTGGAAGCTAAATTCTCTATTAAATGATGTCAAAAACATCAGATATGTTTTGATGGTATATCCTTTCATCACATCAAAGAGGATTCAAACTAAGAGTGAATAGGGTAGCTGATTGGCATCTGTTGATGACAAAAAATGCAGTCAATTGTTGACCAATGTCTTTCATACAAACGCAAGCCATTCACTAGGGCGTTCCTCACAGTTAACATGAACATTCATTTTCTTTCACAGTGCACTGCAATCTATAAGTCAACTGCTTACTGCTTATAATATTCACATGCAATTCATTGTAAAATAGAGGGAATTTAACTTCAATTCAGCAAAGGAAAAAATTATATATCCAGGAATACTGCACATGTAAACTGAAAGTATCTAACTTGACAAGGCTCCACATATTAACCATACTTAATTCACCTTTAGTTATGCATGCTACACTTTAGTACCTATTTGGTGGTGCATATTTGTTTTCATTAGCTAAACTACAAATGAGTAATCCATCAAATTACATAGAGTAAAATACAATGAATAAAACACTAGTCAGTCTTGATTTTCAATATGTCCTACAGTTTCTATAGGACTCTTATATCTTCTAGGCACATCTTATAATTGTAGTATTTTATGGGCATTGAAAAGAGACTTCATTTGAAAAGGGGTTTGAGTTGTTATATTCAAATGTGGATCTTGTGTGTACTCCTCAAATTTGACTTATCACATGAAATTTACCCATGAAAATTGCTTTCCAAGTATCTGCTACATTAGAGGAGGAGGTGACCTAAACACCAAGTCATGACAACTAGTTTAGCTAATCACTGTAATTCATCTTCACTCTTTGAGGAGCAGGTGACTAATTGAGTAGGTCGAAGCACCATAGGAGCAATACTTAGCTGGCAAATTGGCAATGGAACAGTATAAAGTCAACAAGTGCATGTTTCATACAAGGTGATGGAATGCTTTTGGTGGGTGGCCAAAATCACTAGTTGTTAAGGATAGAGGAAGCAAGTGAGTTACCAAAATGGCACCACCTGCAAGGGAATTGCAGCAGTAATGTCACTAGTCTTATCTTTAAGAAGTCACTCAGTGATCCATAGTTAGGATGGATAGTCCATTGCATAATTCACCAATAGAAATATTACTCAACCTCAATGTGGATGGATTGCTTTAGTGTTGTTCCAACTGTAAAAAGGAGTAAAAACAGTCTCTATGTTCAAAGTCTAATGTTGTTTAATGCAAATAACATGGAAGAAAGCATGTATAGCCAATTAGCATGCAAAGAACACACACAAATGAAAAAAATAATAACAATTGACTCGGAAAAATCCCAAATGGGAGGAAAAAGCAAAAGAATGAGGGATTTCCTCCTCAAGCCACTATCTCATGATTTATTAAAATGGTTCACTACCTTCTAGAGGCCTTCATGGGCTTCTTTTGCACAACTACCAATGTCCAAAAACAAAAAAAGCCTTACACTCTCACACTTCTCTGATCACATGACAACTCCTTTAAGACTCATAGTTTAAAGAAACATTTAAGCTCAACTCAACCAATTTGCTAAGAAAACATTATTGAGAACTTATTTACAATTACTTCTATTGGAGGTATTTATGAACATGAGTTACAAGACGTCAAAGAGGAGCCCAAGAGAACTCAATAACTAAAATTTGCAAATCTAGAATAGTTTAGCTTCTACAAACCCTATAGGCTCTATATCTTTGTCCTATCTAGGATGGTTTTGATTACAAGAAAACCCATCTCTAATGTTTGTTGCTACACAATGACAAATTCAATAGTGGTCTAAACCATTTGATAGTTTCAACTAGGATATATTCCACCACAAATGACTATCTATTTATCGACATTGTTGGCAATTCAATTCACACCTCTAGAATGTGGATTAGAAACAGACAACTATGCATAGTTAAACTACTCTTCAAATTAGGAGGGGAAGCTCCCTCTTTGTTGATGATGCTTAAAAAGAAAACTAAACTACTGCCAATCCTTTTATTCCCAGCTAAGAGCACAAGGTTATAAAACTCTTTGCATTGTAGTTGAGGTTTACTCCTTTCCAAAACTTCTAACTACAACTAGGCCTAAACTATAGATGCTTCTGACAACTCAAGTAAACTTAGAGCTTGAGAATCAGAAGTAAACGAGGAATGACTTGATTAACATAGAAGCTTAAATAAACTTACTCTCAGATCACACCTGAAGACTCATTGTAGTTATAAGATGTAAGCTGAAATAAAGATTATGCAAGCAAAAACACATAAGACAAAATATTGAAAGAGATTGAGACAGTAGATCAGAGAAAAGTAGGCATAAGATTTCCTTCCCCAAATTTCCAACAGCAATTACAGTTGAAACAAATTGAACATTAACTAAACAATAATTTGCAGCAAAGGTAGGCTTGCAAACTTGCTCTTACATGAAGTGAACAGACATTGAATAACAAAGTTGCGGCAAAAGTAGGCTCAATAATTTATTATCACAATAATAGTTAAGAAAATAATGGGCAAGACTTCCCTTATTTATACACAAACAAGGAGTAGGTAACCCTAAAATCTCCTTGCTTTAAGCTGACTAGGCTTGCCAACATGCATGATTTATTTCTAAAACTAACACAAGACAACTAACTAACCACCTGGTAAAATCAATTAACTGATTTAAAAGCAAGGAAAGTTCCAACTATACATTTGATTTTTCTATGTCATAAAGAATAGATAAGCATGAAACAAGAATAGCAAGTTAAACTCGAAAAAGGCATCAAGTTAATTACTGCTTTTAGTTCTATTCTTGGGAATCTTCGCTGCCCCAAAAAGGTGCTGATTTTTCTCCAAAAAGTGGATTCCTTGAAAAAAACTGAGGTATAGGTTATGCAGACAATCATGTTCTAAAGAGACCCAAATCATCAGATGTGAAAAATCTAAGGGCTTCTCGAAAAAGCGTCGAAAAAGAAAACTTTTGGAAATATAGAATTTCCCAAACTTCAAGAGGAGCAAAAAGTAGATGGACCCAATTTGATGAAAACTAAAAAAGATGAACACTTGTTTTTGAAATGCGATGACCTAGAAAATTGGACCATAAAAAAGTGTGCCTCTATGCTTCCCAATCTCGAATCCACGAATAACACTGAAAAAGCACTCCATTTGAGCCTCCAAATCTTGATGAGAAGAAAATTCTATCTTTCTTCCTCTAGTTGCCAACCTGCAAAATATGAAGAATGAATGCCAAAAGCCTTCTTGAATAGAGTTTGAAGATGGAAAAGCACTTTCTTCACAAAATCCCTAAAATTTTGAAGTCTATCCATGAAGATAGAAACTTCGTATGCAAAAATCTAAGTCCATTTGCATGTGCAACGGTGAATTCCTCCTTTGTAGGGCAAAAAAAGCATGCGTGTGAGGATGTGTATTTGATGAAATTTGGCAAAAACATACGCATTCGATGGCATCATCAACACGTAAAGCTTCAACAATGTTAGCCATTTTTCTTTGTTTTTCAACTTTTGCTTGCTTCTGCTTTCGGAGAGGCCTACCTCCAACTTCAACGAGCCGGCAATCTGGTATTGCCAACTGATAAAATCTGTTTGACCATGGCAATCTCATGTTTGACCATTGTTGAAGCGATCTCCAGCTTCATATCAACGTTCAACATCATCTAATTGAGTTTGCAAGCTCTTGAAACTGCCAACAGAGATTGAGTTGGAAAGAAGGCATGCCAAGGTCAAAAAATTTCAAAGTGTTGAAAACCTAGGTGCCCCTGGCTGACAAGGGTGCCTAGCATCCCATGCCTTAGCCAAATTTTCAATATTTTAAAATTTTACTTTCTTTGTTTCGCATGTTTTCACCGAAAGCTAGTGACCCCTGTTTGGGCATCATTTCTTGCCAATCGGTAAATAACAGAGACTGGAAGGCAATTAATCAGGCAAGCCTGATCATAACTAAGATGATTTATACCCTTTGCCAACCCCCGACACTACATCTGACTAATTTTTAGAGAACCAGAATCGAGCTGACGGAGGAGTTTGATGAATTTTCGGACAAGGTGAAAATATTCTAAGACACCAAATGCTAGGCGCTCTCCTTGACAGGGGTGCCTAGGCTTCCATGCCTTAGCCAAAAAATGATGATTTTTAGTTTTCTTTGATTTTTTGATCTCCATCTTTGTCGACTGCATCTTTTAATCACTGATTTCCGTGTGACGACGAACACCTACATCCAGATGCTGAGCATACTAACCTATTTGAACCTCAATGATATGTTTTCTAGATTTTCTCAACCCCTAATGTTGCTTTTATCTTGTTTTTCGGGCGACTAAACGTTACTAACAAGAAAGATTCACCATTTTCGAACCATGAACGACGAAAGCCAAAAAATGACTAAAGCACCAAATGCTAGGTGCCCTAACTGGACAGGGGCACCTAGACAAACAAGAGTTAGATTTTTTTTATAAATTTCAACTTTTTCTTTGCTTTCTCCATTCATTGTTTTGTATGTATTGTTGTCGTTCGTCATTGTTTCTGTAGCATTTGAGACTTTAAATCTGACACCTAGTCGTTGACCTTCCTCCATTGATGACTTAAGAGCTCATGCTTTGCCTTCTGAAAAAGAAAAATTGATCCACTAGAGAAATAATTATGATTTGACAATTTTGATCGGACCACCTTGATTGGGAAGTATTTTCAACCAATCAGAATCAGTTAGAGCCTTCCAAACAAAGATTCTATTTTTTAAAAAGTTTTGATTGGGCACAACAATTGACTCTGTATGGGAGAACCAAAAATCTCTGGATTTTTAAGCATAGACCAGTGTCTTATCCATTGGGTATCAGAGTCAAGATCATTTCCTAATCACCTATCACAAGACTTTTCCGTAAATCACCTAGGACAAGACTTTCTAAAATCACCTATAAGTTGGAACTTCCTAGACCACCTAAAACAAGGCTGCCTTAAAAAAACACCTAGAACACGACAAAAAAATTCATGGAACAGGAAAACACATCACAACATAACACAAGGAAACATTATGGAAAGGGGAAACACATCACAAAAACAAAAGGAAGTTACTCCATCCCCAAAGGAATGAAGTGCTTTAAGTACTGCTCATTGTATGGCAGTGGGAATGGATTACAACAATGCTTCTTCTGCCTAAAAGGCTTCACTTCTCTTCTGATTGGTATTGCAAGAGACAATTCCTTTGGGATGAAGATTCTCAAATGTTCATACGCCCAAGCAAAGGCACCTTGACAAAAGTCAAAATATGGTGCAAAGACGGAAGCAGATACCATTGAGGCATCAGTTTTGTTGTCGTCCATCCTCGAGATGTCTCTGATGTCGAACACTTCAAACTAGTTAATCATGTTCCAAACTCGGTTTCTATAATATCGTAGGTGATCCTTTTTGACCTATAAATATCCTTTGATTGGCTCATCGATCGGCTCTACATCCCCTTTAACACATAGGAGTTCGATTCCCATGTCTTCGGCATTTTTGTGGCCTAACAAAAGTGCTTCTTTTTCAGCTTTAGTGAATTTCGATTGCAGGCAATATGCAAATGGGTACAACTTTCCTTTAAGGGAGATGATTGTTGTCAAACAGATTGCACCCGTATGCTTGAATAACTAAATCCAGCAATTTGTTGAAACATTGGAACTAATTCCAGGCTGTGGGTGTCCTATAAGGAATTAGACCTCCAGATTCTAGGCTGGTTCCTATGAATTTTTGTGATTAATACTTGGGTAACTTGTAGGGAAAAAGGATAAAAAGATTTAACCTGAATGCAAAACTATGAAATTTTAAATATGGTGATGCTTGCACCTGAAAATGATGATCTAAGAGGGAGTCTGGTTCACAATTGATTCTCAGAATATCTAATTTGCACATCAAAATCCGAACAGTTTGGACTCATATAAATGCTCCATACAAAGGCTCATGAAATTATCTTCTTTCAAAGGAAAAGAACAGTGTTCTCACAATTAAGAAAAATAATTTTAAATTACGAACTCATTGTATGACCTATGAATTAAACTTGAATGCATACATATATTTATGATTGAAACAGAAAGATAAAGGTTTCAATGCTAAAACACAATATAATTCGATCGAAATCAAACACAACAATGATGCCTGAAAGCTTGAAGGCAAAACCTGACACTATTGAGAAGATAAAAGGAAAAACTCCATGCTAAAACTAAGGGTAACCTGTAAAACCTGCTATATATTAATCTGAAAATGATGCTGAGTTAAAAATAATTCTCTTTGCAAAGAGCAAAGGAGAAAAACAAGAACTGAGAAAAAACAGTTAAGTGTTTTCAATATATACAAAAGCCTTCAAAAAGGCATGGAAAAAGAACTGAAAGTCAAACTCCAAGAGAGGGTGATAACTCCAAAGTAATCCACGAGCAGAAACAAATATCTCTGAAAAAAAGAGTCAAAACCATGCAAAAATGAGTGCATGATGGTCCAAACTCACTGTCAAGTCATAACTGAAACAGGGAAGACTCGAACTGAACTGCAAATCCCCAAAAAGGTGGGCCCAAGCATGCGAAAATCGCCTCATTTGTGTCAATCCGCCCAAGTGAAACTGAAACTTCATCTTAGCCCAATATTTTATTTTCATGCTTGCACTAAAAATAGTTAAAATAATTAAATGATTTATACTTTATCATTCAATTATTTTAACTTTACAATGTGTGATGCAAAACATAAAAATAAAAGATTTATATGATCCATCTTCAGTTTACTTGTGTCCTTGCATGCTTGAGAAAGGTGATAGTATTATTAAATATTAAAGATAATTAAATGATTATCTTTATATTTAACGTGTGTTTACTCCAACCTTTATTCAATACATTTTAAATATTAAGGTAGTGGATAATTACCTTAATATTTGATGTTGCTTATTGCTTTTTCAATATTAATACAAGAATAAAATTCTAATGGTAAACTGATGAATACTTTGAAACTATGACTTCCTGGTGAATGCAATAAAAATGTAACCTCCATCGAACCCCTCCTAAGTCATGGGCCTCCTTAAGCATAATTAGGTTTTTGACTTTGCAAGTCATAGACCACGGCCATATCAAGAAGAAATGATTCATTCTTCGAAAAAAAATGAGATAACATACATAACCTTTGGTGACTTAGGGTAAAGAACCCTAAAACATCGAACCTCTTAGCACTTACCTCATTTTGCTGGCTCATTCTGAAGCTTCTAGAACTCCTGTGTCGCCATGGTGAACACTAGGGTTTCTGCTTGAAACTGTAAGTCTCCAGTTGCTTTGCACTTGACTATGAGCTGCCATGCTATTGATTTCTGAGGATTTTTGAGGCTCGAAACTTCACAACTTTCTGATGATCCTGTAGATAATGTAAAAGAAAGAGCAAGGTAAGCTCTCCTTCTTTAAAGCTTTTATGTTCAGGTCGCATCATCATATAGATTTTCTTTGTATTCTGCTGTATCTGTATTTCCTCTATAAAACTGGCCATGTACAGGCCGCAACTTCTATACTTTTTCTGATGGTTTCCATTTGTAACTGATGTATTCTGAGGCCGCCATGAGATAGCTCGAAACCATCATTTGGTAACCCAGTGAATGCTCAGCCGCAACTTCTTCATTGCTTAACAAGCGCTTATAGTGAGTTCCTTTGTTTCTGTATGCAAAGATTTTTAGGTACCCATGGCGCGGCCTCCATGATTTTCTGATGGGACTTTCTGTGTTTTTCATTTGCTATGTATATGGACCGCCATTAAAGGTTGATTCTATATTAATATGCTTTGCTGTGACTTTATTTCCATTTCTATTTTTCTGGCTTCTCAAATTTTATCATATATGCTCAATTCGAGCTTGGCCCTCAGTAAATAATAATGGAAACTGGGCAAAAGTCTACCTTTCTCTGGAAATATATGAATCTCCTTTCTTATATTCGCTTTTTGAAAATACTACACCCATTACTACATGGGCAAAAGCTAGGTGTTGCCGCGGCTTCTTCACTGCTTCTGAGTATGTTGGTTATTTCATGGCTGTATACTGGCAAAATAAGCTTACTTCTGTCTGTAGACTGTAGCCAGCATTGATGTATATTCGCCTAATCTCCTCTGTGAGAGTTAGTTGCTTTTGTATTCTGTTCTGGCCGCCACTGGTTCGAAAACCTATTTTCTTTTCCTTTGTAACATGAAGAACTCGGCCTCTGTAATCTCATAGCCGCCATGGAAGTTTGGTTGAAACAATATTTTAGCAAGGGTTTTGAAACCCTTATGTCTTTGAAGCTTGGCATCTGTGTTGTTTTGATCATTCTGGGCATTCGCCATCTCCTACTAAAATGAAGTATTTCATATATTATGAAACTGTAAACCATTTTCCTTAATTCGTTGTTTACAACCCTCCATTCCTTATATAAAGATGCATGAAAAATAACATTGCTGATGTGTGGGCCACTGTTGACATTGAGTAACTGCTGATTGCCTTTGTTACAAATATCGATGAAGACCTTACCCTCTAAAGCATGCATGCTGAATTCATGGTTGCTGCTTATATGCCTTTGTGACTGTAATATCCATGCACAAAATATTGTATTTCTTTCCTTATAAGCTTTAAAAACTCAAAACAAATTGACAATAATGAACATTTTTGGAAATTACTTGCATCTTCATTGCTACGGCCAGATCTGTTCACTTAACATTCAGTCTGGGTCTTACTTGAAATAGACCTGCTATGATAATCTCCCATCTCTGTTTATTTACCTATTTAAAAGTACATGGCCACCATGGAAGTATTCAGTCCTGGGTCTTTTATTGATAATCTCTGATATGTTGTTGTTCCATTTTGACTGTACTTTGTGATTTTATTGTGACCAGGAACTATGAGTTTCCTTCATTTCATTTAGCTCTGTAAGTTCAGCATATTACAATTATATGAAATATAGATGCTGATTGTGCCTCATTGTAATGGAACTGTTTACCTTTGAGGAATGAAGTTGAACTTGAGTTGCTTTTTGTGAAACTCTTTGAAATAAGGCTGCTTGTTTAATTGTACTTTTAGTTCCAGCAGCTCTCTTTTGACTGTTTTGACAATATTAATGAACTCTCGTATGTAACTTGAGAGTGTATCCTTTTGATATGCCGGGCTCAACCCTTGTGGGAGCTTGTTTTCCTCCACATATCTGATAAAATGATCACGAACATAATGAACCTATTCCTGCATAGTGAACAAACATGTTAGCAAAATAAAAGAAGCTGAAAGCCTTCTCTTTTCCTTATGCTACTTTGAATTTGTGCAATCATCTGATGGATGCCTGATTGATTGTATCGTATATTTCTGTTGGTAGTGCAATTATATGATATGATTTGATCTGCATTGCTCTAACAACACTTTCATCATACTTGCAGGTATGCAGAGCTGGAGCTGAAATCGCAACTGAAGACCCAACCTGTCAACGATTCGTCATTCCAGACAATGACGAATCACTTTCTACCCTATGCTTTTGTTATTCTCAATTGTATAGTTTGCTTTTACTCATGCACCCCTTATTTGATTATAAAAATCAAAATGAGTTACTCCCACGGCTTGTGTAGGATTCTGGTTCGTACATTATGAATAAAACAGCAAAAATTATGCAAACTTATGTTATTATTTTTGAAATGTTTTTTGCATAACATTACTAAAATTTACACTGTAATAAATCAATGCACGATATGAGTACTTTAGCAGAAAAATTTTAAGCAACCTGTGTACCTTGGCTTGAATTTACAATTCAGCTCTACCTGTTTGAGCTGGTAGTGAAAAATAGGTAACAATGATCATTTCCCCTGCTCCTAAACCTACAGTTGAACAACCCCCATCGAACTACATTGTCCATAACTTTGTATCCTCTGTCAGTCTCTTTTCAAGACAAGCAATGTTTTGGTCTTTAGTTTCTATCTTTGACAGTGTCACATAATTACCAAGACCCATTTCTTGGTATAGGATTTGGGATAGGAGGTCTGGGGATTTCACCACTATGAATCGGGATTTGGGCTTAGGTTCTATCTTGATTTTTCCCTCCTTTACAGGAGTGGTTGCATATGACCAATCTAATTGTATCTGGCCACCAAGATCTCTGCAGAAGCTTCGGCTCAACAACATCCCGTAGCTGGTTGGAATGCAAGCCACTAGGATAGTCATCATTATTTTTTTCTCCGAACAAACCAACAACCTTACTTGAGCATCCTTCAATTGTCCGACCAATAGCACCAACTTAGACTCAAGTGAATAACACTTGTCTTGTGTCTTAGTGCACGAAAGTCCCAATGCATTTATCACTTGTAGAGGCATGACATTGTCTGAGGCTCCTGAATCAATAATGCATTTGCTCAATTTGAATGCACCTATATATAGAGATACTTAGAAAGGTTTTGGCTTTTCTTCCGCTGGAACAGATGACTTGAGCAATGTAGGCTGAATTGAAGCCTCTTTCTTTACATATTGTATTATTCTGTCTAGCTTCTCAAGATGATCACGAAGGTACTCCAACTATGAAATCTTAACCTTGGTCTTCATCATGGAATCTGATACATCAAAAAAATTTGAAGATGAATCTTGAGAAACCTTGACATTCTCATTTGAATTTTTAAAAGTGGAAGTTGCAACCACTTCTCTAACTTGACCTTTAGCTTTTCGCCTCTCTTCTTCTTCCTTCTATACTATCAAGTGATGAGCACATGAAAACATAGGCATCGAACATCTTCCGTGATTTACTACAAGAGTGTAGTGGCAGACATCTTCTTCTTCAATAACGGTTTCACTTTTAAAGTATCCTATAGCAGAGTTGCCATCAAAGTTGTCCATCTGTGGTAAGACAACATTCGAACTTGGTGTAGGGACAATACCTGAATTGAGTGCAGCATTAGCATATCCCATAATCTAGTTCATTCTTAAATTCTCAGGACATGTAGTACCGGTATGTGCATTGGTCTCATGGAAAGAACAAAATATCGCGTTTTGTGCGGCTTCAACCATTGATCTTGGTGGAGGTGTTGGCAACCGCAGCCTACAATTATTGAAATGCTGGAAATTTTTCTTGTTTGGCTGGTACAATTGTTGAGGTTGATATTGTTGTTGGAGTTGATATTGTAGTGTGGTGCAGGCTGCCCCTAGGTAGGCAACTATCTCTTGAGAATAGTCATCTCATTGGCTACCTTTTATAGCTATGGATCTAGAGAACTCTGAACTAGAGGTCTGATTGAATCCTTCTTCATCTTGTTGGAAGTGACCATATTATCTGTAACATGCTAACCCTTGAGTATAGTAAAAATTTCTAAATTTACATTATACGAGTAAATAAACGTGCCAACAAGTCATTGCAATAAAAAATTTCTTTCTTTATTTGAAAATATACAAACAAGTTTCCATATCATATTACAATAAAGATTCCACTTTATTACAATAAATTCACAAGTACATGTTTATTACAATAACTTCACAAGTACACGTAACAAGAATACATACCTTTACAAACATAGCTCCAATGAGCTTTAGATCATATAGTAGTAAGAAGGTCCAGGAATCCGTCCTTTCAAATCTTGGTTCTTCGATTGCTTGTTGTGGAGGAGAAGCATCACTCGAGCGCTTTTCCGCCAACCACGGACTCTTAATGTGGTCCCTCGCACATCTATCTCCCTTCCTTTCAATGAAGAGATTGGTAGAGTAATCGATAACGATAACCAACTGAGCATAGTGTTGTGTCCTACATAACTAGAACCTGTACAATCTGGCAACTCAAACTAATATTTAATACGGGATCACGATGAACTGACAATGTAGTCTCAAGCATCACACAGTCTAAGTGGATGTCGTACATTGCACTACTTTGGCCAAAGTGTTCTCATTCAGTACTTCAAATGAAGTCATCTATCATAAACACTACTCAGGGCCGATTTGACTTAGGGCTATCTTACACTACGCATAGATATTGTCCTTCAATGGATAGTCTGTCATCCCAAACTAACCTACAACTTACTAATCTACTAAGTAATTACATAAGCTAGGTATATCCTTCAATGGATAGTCCTTCATCCTAGATAACCTACCTTCAAACAATCTACTAGTAATGAACCTATTAAGCAAGTAAGTACACAAGCCCACTCCCATGCTTATCCTAGGAGTAACACAAGCTTTCTGAGTTAAACTAATAATTTAGCTGGGTGTACCTCAAGTGACTCTTGCATTCAATCAAGCCTAATATATACTTAACTGAGAAATGCACTCATCTCCTACTATGGAGTAAATATAAACACATTGCATCCCATGTTCAAACATATCTAGTATAATTAAATACCTATGTTGTACTACATGTAGCATAATTAAATACCTATGTCAAGCAAGCTCTTCGACATATCTAGTATAATCAACTGCTTGTGTCAAGCAATCTCTCCTATCATGGAGTACTTGAAAACACATTATATAAGGAGCCTAAAGGCTTCAATTCCCTTTTCCATAAGCAATATTAAATACTTCTATAGTTCAAACAGAAAAGAAATTTCATGCAGCATAGAAAATATAGTAAACCCTTTTAAAATGACAAGAAGAAGAAACCCCATGCCTGTTATCGCTTTTTCCCAAATACTGAAGACAAGGCAGCCTTCTCCTTTGGTTGCTTAGCTTAACCCAACTTCCCAAATCAATTCTCCCTCCCTTTCTTGTTGAAATCATTCTTCTCTTAGAATTAGACAACTCTTCCTCACAAAGTCCACTCTTTTCTCACTCAGAAATCAGATATTATAAATTGATGAAACTCAGATGTAATAACTAGCAAAAGATGTAATCCTTTGGTATGATACACCTCTTTCTCAATGGTAACAATGAACTCATAGAAATGTGAATACTAGCTGCAAATTATGTTCACTCAGAAATGTGAAGAATGAACATAAAATAATGCTCAAGATGATACGCAAATGATGAATAAGGAAATCACAAGATAATACTCAAGGTAATTCCAAATTGATGAAAGTGATAACACACAAAAGACAATGATAGAAGATGAATACGATTCAAGAGAGTTGGCGACTATTTATAGAGAACCCAACTCTCCACACTCCCTACAGCCATGGCATGTAAATTGACACCATTCTTATTTGAATTATTCAACCTAGAGGTGGCGTTAAATTAAGTCTGTACTCAGCAATAAACATGATGAATCGACTTCCAAATTTGCCAGCATCAAGAAGACTATTTCAAAAGCACATGGAGGAATTCATAATTTTCTGCAAAATCAACACCTACAGAAAACTAGTAACAGAGGTGGCGCCAAAGTTGTGAGATGGCGGGATTTTCATAATCTGAGAAGTCAATCATATTTCATTTACACATAGCCAGCATCAACTATTTTCTGGGTTGAGTTGATGAATATCATTTACTCTGTTGAATTAAGTCAAGCATCATATTTCGACCTGGTCAAAGCTTTTAAGATTTAAACGCATTTCTTTGCTTTATCTCTGTGTATGCCTATAGTAGGTGATATGCGATTTTCCTCAAAGCCGTGATGATTCATAATTCGAATTTCATCATATTAACTATATCAGCATGTTTTAAGCCAGAGTTTAAATGCGTGAATTGAAGTCTTCACAAAATCGACTCATTTATTAAATCTGAATAATTCGATTTCCAAAGTCGAGAATAGTATGAATTATATATATATTATATATGTTGTTGTTTAAACGATCAGACATGTAGAAAGAAAGCAATCATAAAATGCAACACATGAGACAATGAACACAACCAAGTACCCTGGGAAAACCCTCCAACATGAGGGGAAAAACCCAGCAAATATCTCTCTTATATATTGTAGGAACAGGAGCAGAAATCTGCTTTACAACTCAGGCCCAACAATGGCCAATAAGGAATACAATGGAGTCGCACCTCTCCTTGATGCACAGGATACAAATGAATATGTTCTTCCTTGAAATCGGATCTGCTCTGCTCTACTAATTGCGAACTTGCCTCTCTTATAAATCGGATGTCTTCAATAACCAAATGACCTTGTATATATATGTTACATAGGCGCCACTTCATTTGGGTCGGCCTTTACAATAAACAATTAAATATTCTTTAGGTCGGCCATTCAATAACTCATTTATGTGAAACACTATAGGGTCAGCCCTTTGCTTTAATTTATTTCTTCCTTGGGAAGTGCAGACCGACGCTGAATAACATCAACAATATATTCAATATATATATATTTAATAAACAAATATATATATCGTAAGCCAATCAACAGACATCTGATATATATATATATATGTATGTATGTATATATGTTCATATTTGAAGGCAAAAATAATTATAATATCCACATTATATAGGATGTGTGCGTATATATATGTATACCTATATATTCCTCTATGTACACGTATGTGTAGGTATACCATATCGATGCATCCATATGAGCATATCCATTTGCCAACATACACTTGTATCGATATGTATATACCAGTGTTACAAGACTCGGACTCGCCTCGGACTCAGCAAGCCGATTTTTGACTCGGACTCGGACTCGGAGCCCAGACTCGCCCAAGACTCGGCAAAGACTTGGCAAATAGAAAAACCCAAGAAATTTAGAGATTTTTAAGGATTTAAAGCTTGTTTCATGCACCCTTTAGTAAATAAACCTCAAATACACAATAACATCATGAAATAGAAACTACTATGATCCTATACACAAACATCTATCGATCACATAAGTATAAACGCAAATTTTAGCTGAAGGAAATAACACATTAAGATATATAAATATTGTCAAATGTATACAAAACACATGGAATATGAAATCTGTGGCATCAAAACAAATATCAAAACTAAAAATATAAGTCTATGGCTCAGAAGAGCTTGGATTACTCATCCCAACATCACGACAAGTCATGCGCTAGTGTCTAAGATAGGTCCTAGATGATGATGTAGCCATGATATTTGCTTGCATCTCAATGATTGGTATGTATATTCAAGTGAGGAATTTATTATTAAAATTTTATTGTAGCCTTCAAGACTGCATGTTTTGTTGTCTAATGTATGGAACAAGATAATCCTTGATTATGGCTTTGACTGTGAAAGATGCAAAGATTTGCAACAGGGGATATGTATTTTGTAGGTTTTATGATCATGATTCATCATTGGCCTATAACATGCTTAGACCTATAGTTTGATGAGGGTTTGGGGGAAACACCCCAACGGGGTCGAGGGGCAGTGCCCCTCACAGGGGTCTGGGGGCAGCGCCCCCAGCGGGGTTGAGGGGCAGCGCCCCTTGCAGGGTCCAGGGGCAGCACCCTGGGCGCGCTCCCTGTCGCAATACAGGGCAAGGTCGAGGGGCGGAGCCCCCCGCCACCAAGCCCAAATGAAGACCTTCAAAACCACACAAACCTCCATGGCGCACACCATTTAATTAAAAAAATTGTAAATGAAAGATTTTAAAAAAAAATTAATTAAAATGCCCGAGTCTGAGGCACGAGACTCGGCGAGTCCGGCGAGTACTCGACATCCGAGTCATTTTGACTCGCCCAGCCTCACCCGCCTCGGGACTCGCGAGTACTCGCCAAGTTTAGGCAAGTCTTGTAACACTGGTATATACATATGGATTTGTGTATATACTATACATATATGTATATGTCCACATTCAATTCACTTACATCCATTTATGTTACCATCATATTGATAGGTGTGTACGTGTGGTATCTCTATACATATGTATATACGTGTCGATAGATCCTCCTGACACGCCTGTGCATACATATAAACATACTTCCACGTACATCCCACCTATCCATATTGTAACGACCCGACCCTTCAGTAAAACAAAAAAAATCCAATTTACATCAAAAGAGTAAATAAATGTGCTAACAAGTCATTGCATTATAATTTTTCTTTCCTTTATTGATAATATATGAACATGATATCATATTATAGTTACAATAAAGTTTCCATTTCATTACAATAACTTCACAAGTACAAGTAATGAGAGAACATACCTTATCTAACTTAGCTCCAATGAGTTTTAGAACAAATAGTAGTAAGAAGGTCCAGGAATCCGTCCTTTCAAATCTTGGTGCGCCAGTAGCCTTCAGAGGAGGAGAAGCATCACTCGGGCGCTTTTCCGCCAACTATGGACTTATAATGCAGTTTCCCGCACATCTATCATTCAATAGATGGCCCTCCCTTCAACGAAGAGATTGGTAGGGTAACCGATACTATAAACCAACTGAGCATAGTGTTGTGTCCTATCCACAACTAGAACCTGGCTATTTCACAATCTCATACTAGTACAAGGATCACGATGAACTGACAATGTAGTCTCAAGCATCACACAGTCTAAGTGGATGTCGTACATTGCATTACTTTAGCCAAAGTGTTCTCATTCAATTTTTCTAATGAAGGTCATCTATCATATACACTACTCAGGGCCGATTTGACTTAGGACTATCTTACACTACGCATAGGCTAAGTCCTTCAATGGGTATTCAATCACCCCAGACTATCTACAACAAACTATCTACTTAGAAACGAAACAGTCTACAAGTGTCTTGTGACATAACTCCTAATCCAGAAATCTTTATCCTAGGAGTGCTTAGCTTGTCTCAGTTATCCTAATAACTTATGCTTAAGACCATACTTGGTTCTGCCTTTATTTCGGACCTAATAGATATTAACTATTTCATCGTATTCCCCATATACGGAGATCATACAGAATAGGCATTTATTCATACAAAATGCTTTTTAATTCCTTCCTATTTCTTCATTCACGTTAATTCTCTCTACTTAAAATTCCCTTTTTAAGCAAAGTAATTAAACAATTTATTTTCCCTTACAACTACATTGCATTCAAGATACATCTTTCAGCCTTTGCAAACATAGCAACACAAAAGCAGAAAACATAATACTTCTTTCACACAGTCAAATAGCTATGACTAACTTTCAATCTATGCACAATGAAAAACACAAAAATTTCTTTTCCCTTGATCAATCAAAAACAGAGAAGAAAGAGAAGAATTTCCCCATGCCTGCTTTCAAAGCTTCTCCTTCTCGAATTGCTCTTCTAGACTCTCCTTCAAATAAGCTTCCAGAATTCCAACTGAAAATGGCTTCTTTGTGATAGTATTTCACTCTACAATGAACTCCTATATCTCTTCTCTCAAATGTGCTTCCACTATTAAATTCCTACTCAACTACAATTCACAAATACCCCACTCTGAGCTTTAAATGATATAATCACTGTAACTGGTAAATGCTGGTAAAAATTCACTGTATTTTTCAAACTCAGCAATATAGAAAATACAAGCAATTCAATGAAATGGATATGGGAGCTCAATAAAAATACTAAACTCGGATTGCACAATGTGTGTTTATAATGAATGGCAGGGCGTCTATATATAGGCCCGAAGTGCAATGAATTCCACTAATGGAGGCATGTGGATTGACAACAAAGTGCTCAGAAACATTCAACATGATACTTGGTGGGTTTCTAAACCTTGAATCATCAATAATAAGAGTGAATGGACTCAATTTGAGCCAGCATTTCAAGACTCTTTCAACTCAGAAAGGAGAAAATGCCACTTACAGGAAAACGTCCAGTTTTGGCGCACAAAAGAGAATGAATCACCATTGCTGCGAATTGGTCAAGTTTCAACTTGCAACACCTCATTCCCTTCAGCTAGCGTAACTTCCTTTCCAGCTCTTGAATTTTTCTTCTAGAAATTAATGCGTTTCATCTTCACGCCATTTCAGGGGAAAAGTTTTCTCTGAAATATTTCGCTCTTTTTCAAAGGTTCCAGCTAAAGTTTAAAATGAAATATTTCCCCTTTGGCGCGATTTATCAAGAGGTTCATTTCTCATTAAGTAATAAATACTTCCTCATTGATTTTTAATCGATTTCCATAGTTCGATTTCTTCATTGACTTGATATTTGAAAAATAAAGTCCTCCTTTAATTTATGAAATCTATCAATTTCCAATACATTTCATAACATATATTTAATTATATATTTATATATTTATATTATAGTTTTATTTACTTAATCATATATATATATATATTTAAATATATTTACATATATATATATATATATATATATGTTTTAGTAAGACTATAATATGTATATATATTTATATAATATTAAATATATATATTTACATATATACACAGGTACATAATTATTCCTTGAATACATATATTGTGAGCCAGTCAGCATACTTTCAATATATATATCTATGTATATGTGTATACATGTGTATATCTAAATTTGATGGTAATATTATAATAATATTATATCCACAGATAATAGGTAGCATTTGTATGTATATACATGTGTATAACCATATATACTTTCATGTATACGTATGTGTATGTATACCATGTTGACACATACACATGGGCTTATCCGTTTGTCGATCATACGTTTGTATCGCCATGTTTATACATATAGATACATATACATAAGGTATACATGTGTATACATACCCACTCAACCTATACACATATATCCAATCATGTTTCACACCCAATGATCACAAAACAATAAGTCTAATAGACAAATAAACATTACTCACAAAGCACAAAGAGGTAAACCAAACTCCTTAAGCCTATGAATGACTTATCAAGACCAACTTATCTGACTTGGTTCTCTCAATCTAGGGTGTGTATGCTCAGATAGTTCACATTACCGGTTAACCGACCAAGCTCCTCTCCCGAGTGATACTTCCCCTCCCCCTGAAGAATGAACATTTTCCTGCAACCACTAGCACATACCTTTAGCAGCATCATATATATAAACATCTTTAAAGTTAGAATAACTATACTTCAATAACCATCTATTCATATATGCAATATTTCACCATGAATAACATCAACTGAGACAACATCAAATGAAACAACATCAAGTGATATAACATTCATATTGATAACAAGGTCCATGCATCATTAATTCATCTCGAGAATTCACATCACATTCACCTTTACTACATCTAGTAATAGTAAATAGTAACCTCACATTTTGGGATGTAACACATATGATCGTAATATCACAAGATAAATCTAAAAAACCACACAAATAAACATCACTTGCAAATGCATGCAGAAGTAAGCAAGACTCCAAATGCAACCATGCAAGCTAAGGATGACTTACCTATAACCCACACAAATTGACTCAGTTCACTCAATCTAAGGTGGTGTGTGTATGCTTAGATAGTTTACTTTACCTATTACCCGACCAAGATCTTCCCCCAAGTGATACTTCCCCTTCCCTTGGAGAAATGGACATTTACCTACAACCACTAGCACATGCCTTGGTAGTCAATTGTTCACAACAATAAGTAGCATATATAAACATCTTCAAAGTTAGAATAATCATAATTCAATAACCTTATATTCTCATAATGCAATATTTCACCATGAATAACATCAAATGAGATAACATTCATATTGATAACAAGGTACAAGCATCATTAGTTCATCTCCAGAATTCACATTTACCTTATGTAGTAATAGTAAATACTAACTTCACAATTTGGGATGTAACATTATCCTCCAACTCGATGGCATGTTCTTCCACATCCGTCAATTCTGTTTCTTTTGCCATCTTCAAGAAAAAGGGTATCTCTGATGGAAGAGCATTTATGAAACAACTCATCAAAATCTTTGGTGATGGATCGAGTGTAGAAGAAAGTCATGCAACAAGATGATTAAATCTTGCTACAAACTCCCTCATGGGCTCGTTGTGCTCCATTTTTGAATTTGCAAGTTGGGCAAACAACAGATGACTGTCTTCAGCGGGCTTGAATCTCACCAAAAATTTCTCGCTCATAGTTGCCCAGCTTGTAATAATGTTCGGCTCTAGGTGATTGAACCAATCGGCAACATTCCCAACAAGAGTCTCTGCGAAGAGATGCACTACGATGTCTTCATGTGCCACGTGCAAGACGATACAAGCTGTTGTGATTACAGAGATATGTTCATCCGAGTGTTGACTCGTGTCACCATGAAACTGAGGGAAGTGCTTCCATAATCCCTTAGGTAACTCAAGATTTTCCCACAAAGCCAAAGGTCCAATGTTGTTACCCCAAGGTATTGGGGGTGGACGTCTCTGATTCCTATCAGCACGGTTATTGCCAGCATTTGCATTATTGTTGTTATCACCCATTACCTTTGGCTGGATAATAGATTCTTCTTGCTTGACTTCTTGTGCCAAATGGTCATTCTTGTGACATAAAGCATAAGCTTTCTTGAAGTTTTATGCCTCTTGTCCACGATGGGCACCAAAAAACTATTGGCATTTCAATTTGCACCTATGGAATGCAGATTAGAAACAGACATCTATGTACAGTTAAACTGCTCTTCAAATTAGGAGAGGAAGCTCCCTCTTTGTTGATGATGCTCAAAAAGAAAACTAAACTATTGCCAATCCTTTTATTCTTAGCTAGGAGCTCACAAGGTTATAAAACTCTTTGCGTTGTAGCTGAGGTTCTCTCTTTTCCAAAACTTTTAATTACAACTAGGCCTAAACAATAGACGCTTCTAGTTACAACTCAAGTAAACTCGGAGCTTGAGAATCAAAAGTAAATGAGGAATGACTTGATTAACATAGAATCATAAATAAATTTACTCCTAGATCACACCTGAAGACTCATTATACTTATAAGATGTAAGCTGAAATAAAGATTATGCAAGCAAGAACACATAAGACAAAATACTAAAAGAGATTGAGACAGTAGATCAGAGCAAAGTAGGCATGAGATTTCCTTCCTCAAAGTTCCAACAGCAATTACACTTGACACAAATTGAACATTAACTGAACAATAATTTGCAGAAAAGGTAGGCTTGCAAACTTGCTCTTACACGAAGTGAATAGAAACTGAATAAAACAGCTGCGGAAAAAGTAGGCTTAGCAATTTATTATCACAATAACAGTTAAGAAAATAATGGGCAAGGATTCCCTTATTTATACACAAACGAGGAGTAGGCAACCCTAAAATCTCCTTGCTTTAAGTTGTCTAGACTTGCCAACATGCAAGATTTATTTCTAAAACTAACACAAGACAATTAACTAACCACCTGCTAAAATCAGTTAACTGATTTAAAAGCAAAGAAAGTTCCAACCATACATTTGATTATTCTATTTCATAAATAATAGATAAGCATGAAACAAGAATAGCAAGTTAAACTCGAAAAAGGCATCAAGTTAATTGCTACTTTTAGTTCTATTCTTGGAAATCTTCACTGCCCCAAAAAGTTGTTGATTTTTCTCCAAAAAGCGGATTCCTTGAGAAAAACTGAGGTTTGGGTTTTGTAGATAATCACGTTCTAAAGAGACCTAGATCATCAGATTTTGAAAAAATTGGCTTCTTGAAAGAGTGCCAAAAAAGCTGATTTTTGGAAATATAAAATTTCCCAATCTTCAAGAGGAGCAAAAACTAGATGGACCCAAATCGACGAAAACTCAAAAAGCTGAACTCTTGTTTCTGAAATGCGATGCCCTAGAAGATTGGACCATGTAAAAGCATGCCTTCATGCTTCCCAATCTCGAATCCACGAAGAACATTGAAAAAACACTCTGTTTGAGCCTTCAAATCTTGATGAGAAGAAAATTCTATCTTTCTTTCCTTGGTTGCCAACCTACAAAATATGAAGAATGAATGCCAAAAACCTTCTTGAATAGAGTTTGAAGACAAAAAAGCTCTTTCTTCACAAAAGCCCTAAAATCTTGAAGTCTATCCATGAAGATAGACACTTCGTATGCAAAAATTTGAGTCCATTTGCACATGCAACGTGTTGTACCCCGAATTAAAAATTTTGTTACACTAAGGCATTTTGAAGAAATTGTCAAAAGTCTTGTTAAAATCGTCAAAAAGGGTCAAATATTTGGGATTTGCATGTCTTGCATGAGGGTCAGAAATTCAAAATTTTCAAAATCTGATGATTTGGGTTTGCTTAGAGCGACCAAGTCTACAAAAACTAGATCTCTATTTTTTGGCACTAAATTTTAGGAAAATTTCTATTTTTAAAAAGTTTTATAAAAATAGAACTTTTTTTGGGGGGTTTCTTTTGAAATGGATGCTAGTAAAAAAAAAATTAAATAGAAAGTTTGGCTTCTAGGGTTCAAACTGATTTTGATTGGTCGAAAATACTTCCTCATCAGGCTAGTCTAGTCAGAATCATCAAAAGATTAATTTTGCCCTAGTGGGTCTATTTTGCTTTTTTAGAAGCTCCAAGGTCATTAATGGAGATTGCTCAAGCCAAGTGTCAGATTCAGAGTCTCGAGCACTGCACAGATCAAGAAGCTACAACAGATGATCAAAGAACGAAGAACGAAGAATGGAGTTGGAGAATCTTGAAAATTGCAAAATTTTGACTGTCTGGAAACTCTAGGTGCCCCTGCCCAAGTCTAGGCGCCTAGACACTCATGCCTTAGAAATTTTTTCAGTTTCCGGCAGTCAAAACCACGGCGAGCATAAAGAACAAGGGAAAAGTTGAAATTTGCAAAATAAAAAACTAACACTACCAGACATGGGCGCCCCAAGAGGAGATAGGCGCCCAGATTTTTAAGAGGTCAAATGATGAAATTAGGGTTTGCTCATCCCAGACAATGTTGTTCAGAATCCTCCCAACTTTGCAATGAATATCTTAGCCTGATCAACAGACTCGTCAACCGTCGACAAATTTAGATCGAGTGGAGGACACAACATGAGGTTTCAAGTTTGAAGGCTAAAAAAGAGCCAAAAATGGTTAAGGTTGTAGATCATGGGTGCCCTAGGAGGAGATAGGCGCCCAAGCTTTTGACCCCCCAAATTTTATTTTCAGGAGACATCACTCTTAGGAGACCCCCCTCAAAATCCTTCAAGCTATCCGACGAGCCCAGTCATCAGTTCATCAAAGCTCCAGATCATCCAGAAACAAGAATCCACCAGAAAATCAATAAGCAATGAAAATTCTATCCCTGGAAGCCATAGGTGCCCTTGGTAGCCAGGGGTGCCCAGATATTTGAAGCCTCATTCAATTTTCAGAAGATATCATCTCCAGAAGACCCTCCTCAGAATTCATCAAGCTATCCAGCGAATTTGACGACCAGTCAATAGGGTCAACCTAGCTCTCAGAAGTGTGAAATCATTTGAAGGTGAGAAAACAAGCAAAAGTTGAAGAGTGTCAAAAAAATGGCTAACACTGGATGAGATGGGCGCCCCAAGTAGCCAGGGGTGCCTAGCTTTTTGAGGGGTCAGATGAAGTTTTTATTAGAGAAAGCCTCCAAGATAATCTTCTCAGATTCAATCCAGCGCCACGAGGAGATCATCCGCTAGTTCATAGGATTCACCGAGCTCCCAAGATCGAGGATCAAACAGAGGATAAAATCAAGCAAAAGTTGAAATTTCAAGAAATTTGACTGTCTGCTAGGGAAAAGCGCCCCAAGCTAAGAAGGGCTCCCAAGGCTCAATGCCTTAGAATTTTTTTCCAAATTTTATCTTTCAACATCAGAAAGTGTCGAAGTTCAACGAACCTGCTCAAGATTGGCTCCGAAAGTTTTAAAGCAAAGAATAAAGCATTTTATTTATCCTCAAAACTTATTTAAGAAGGCTTTCGATTTCATTATTCACTTTTTGCAGGTTGGCATCCAAGAACAAGAGAGGAGGAGACAAATAAATTTTAAAAAAAGGATTCAAGAGCCAAAACGTGGTGCTTTTTCATAGTTCTTCATATTTTCCGGATCAGCACACACAGAGGATCGCTTTTTCAGGCTTTAAGTTTCCAGGGCATCAATTTTCAAAAGAAGAGGGTCATCTTTTTCAATTTTTAGCAATCTAGATCAACTCAGTTCTTGATTCTCTACAACTTTGAAGATTTTTTCAACTTTCAAAAAAAATTTCCACACATGTCCAAGAAATCTTCAATATTTTCAAAATCTAACCAACTGGATTCATCTAAAACGTGTTTCTACACAAAACCTAGCTCTCAACTTTTTGTCAAAATTTCAGAAATTAGGGTTTGCTGCTTTTTCAACCAGCCATCAATTTTTTCAAAAAAGATCGATATGGGTCCACTTGCAACAAGATTCTCTACAAAACCCATATCTTAGATTTTTTTCGAAAAATCTACCTATTTGAAGAAGAAAAATCAGCAAGCCAAATTTAGGGTTTGTGCAAAACTTGTCCAAACATAGTCAAAATTACACTCAATCTTCAAGTTTTTCAGTTTGGAGTACTCTCCCATCGAATTCAAGACCAAATTAGTGATATACCATGACTTCATCAAAACTGTTGAGACTGACTTGCATCATATCAAACCAGTGTTCAATTTGCGTGCTTTGGAAAACGCAGGCAATGTTGCAGTCAAATATCTTGGTCATTTTGGATTGATTACAGCCTTAGGTCAAACAATGTTGAGAAGTGCTTTTAGGAAAAGGAAAAGTATTGGAAAAGAGTTGTACACTAACCTTGAAAGAAGGGTAATGCAAAAAAATTTCAAATCTTTACAACAGTTATAGAAAATAAACATAAATATCATGCATACCACAACACAACAATTTACGTGGGGAAAACCCTTTTGGAAAAAAACCCACACTCCAAAATCTGCCCAATATATTATTTAGAAATCACAAAGATTACAATATAGTTGCAGAGCAAGCTTCTCACTGGAGTATCACCAACCAGAGATCTAGAGGCAACACAACAACTATCAAAATCTCACAATACATCACAATGCATAGTTGTAATACAATGCCCTCATAAAATAGGGTTGCCTTCTAGGGAAAGACAAGCCAACAAAATATCTATTGTTAGATATGAGACCTAATGATAAATGATCTAGATTTAAAATAATAAAATATATATAAAATGTGGCTTTTGGGGACACTGCACCCGAACCCTGCAAGGGGGGTACCACCCCCTTGTAACCCCCCACACTCAGTATATTAACTTGTAATAATTGCAAGGTTGAGACACCATTTTTCCTAACAAATAAGGTTACACTCAAACATATCTCAAGGTACCCCAATGGCAACACATAGGGGTGGTCTTAAGTCCATCTATTGCCATTAATTCAAACCCTACCTCAATATATCCCCATGGCCATCACAAGATGCTTAAACTAGAGTCTAGTGTATAAAATTCATCATTCCCAACCACTTTCCTAAACACATTTGCCAAAATGTTATAGTAAATGTTGGGGTAGAGCTCACAATGAACATAGTGATGACTTGGATCCTCAGTATCCTTACACTAGATCATACCTCGAGGTGCATCCATAGAAACACATAGAGATGAGCTTATATTCATTCATTTCCATAAGTCAAACCCCTACCTCAAGCTATTTCCTTAGCCCTTATAAGGTGCTTAGCTCATGGAATGGAACCTAGATCTATAGTGTGAAACGCTTCATTCCCAGCCACTTGCCCTAACCCCATTGAGAAAAAGAAAGTTAGGATAAACATTGAGGCAAAGCTCATCACAAACATGGGACTAGGATCGGAGTCTTAAGATGGTTATACTTGAACATACTTCAACATGCCCCCAAGGCAACACATAGAGGTGAACTTAGGTCCAAGAATTGCCATAAGTTTGACCCCTACCATTATATGTCCCCATAACTATTACAAGTTGCCCAACCTAGGGAATGTAAACTAGGTCTACAGTATGGAATTCATCATTTCCAACCACTCACCCCTAATCCTTTGAGCTAATAGGGTAAACATCAAGTCAAAGATCATAGCAAACATCAGGGTGGACATAGATCCTTAATATTTTTATGCTTGATAGTAATTCATTATGCCCCATGGCAACACATAGGGGTGGGCTTAGGTCCATGCATTGCTAGATGCTTGATCCCTACCTCAACATGTTCCCATGGCTGTTATAAGATACCTTGTCTATGGGTATGGATTTGAAATGTATTATTCACCATCTCGTTATTGTCCCTCTATTGTCCTTAAAACCCAATAAACTTTTTGCCATACTTCAAATTCATCCCTCCTTCCCACAATCCTAGAACTCAAAGAAACATAGAGTAATAAGAAAGTCAATTTCCCCTTTCGTCTAGTAAGACAATCTACAAAGGTGTTGTCATAGCAGGGAAAGTGATAGTTTGGATTTTTACAGTTCTTGATGAGCTTGGTTTTTGATAGGTAGTCTTATTGCATTTGACACTCAAATATTGTAATTAAAAGTTGCTAGGTGAAGATCATAATTTTTGGCAAAACATAATGCAAATTTGATGAAAAGATTTGCAAGGGATGATGCCAAGGACCTTTTGTCAATGGCTGGATGGTAAATCAAGAGCTACTAAGGAACATGGGTATAGAGTGGAAGCCTTCTTAACTAGACAACTGGGCATGCCAAAAGAGTATCAAATCATCAAATATTTGTTGTTGAAAATCAGTGTTATGCAATTTTAATTAAGAGAGAAATAACTTTAAAACCAGTAAAGATTGAGATTGTTGCACCATTGATTGAATAGTTGATGCCATTGGATACACCAAAGCGAGAGCTTTGTGTTGCTCAGAAAAAACTTGTCCATGACAACAGTATTTGCACTTCCTACCCTTGGAAAGCATTTTGTTATTTAACACTTCATGCAAAAGCAGTGGTGTGGCTATTGATATGGTTTCAACCCAGAAACTACAAATTGATGTTTTATGAAGGTGGAAAAAAGCGAATGTGTTTGAAGATATAATGTCTCAAATTTCTTCAGTCTACATGGTACAGAATTTTATGAATCTCTTTTTTCTCTAAACAAGCCTCATTGAGAGCAATATGTTTTCCAAAGGGAGACATATTACCACCCATAGCTTGATTATTATTGATCTGAAAAATGATTTATTTTCCATCAAAAGAAAGCTCTCAAAGACTACCTTCCAATGTTACAAACACCACTTTATTTTGAGTAGTAAGTCAAAAGTTGTGACTACTTCAATCAAATAAAGTCGCATGATGCAAAGGTGCCCCCCAAAGGAGCCAACCCATAGTTCATAGACTCAAACTTAGAGATTACCTGACAAAAGCTTGGCAGAACTCAACAACTAAAAATTTGAACACTTAAATTTTTGAAAAAAACATAATTTTTTTTGGCTGTCTAGGGGCAACATATCCCATGGGGTCAAGGGGTATGCCCCTCATGAGGATTTGGGGGCAACATCCCAGCAGGGTTGAGGGGCAACACCCCTTGTGGGGGTCTGGGGCTAACTCCCCCAATGGGGTTCGGGGGTAGTGTCACTAGTGTGTTCCCTCCAAGCCCAAATGAAGACCTTCAGAAGCACATAGACCTTCATGGTGAACACCACTTTCAGAATTTTTTATAAGGGCGAAAATAATGCTTATAAAGCCAAAAAAAATAGAGTTTTTGGAGTGTTTAACCCACATGTTTTTCTACAATTTTGGCATATTTGCTGATGCAGCGAGTCAGGCAGAAAAACTCAATGAGCTTTTGGTGAGTCTTGATGAGTACTCACCAAAAACGCGGTGAGTAAACCTTGTGACTACTTGCAAAGCAAAAATACTCAGCAAGTAAACCTTGTGAGTACGTGCAGAGAAAAAAAACCTACGAGTACTCAGTGACTCACCGAGGTTGCAAATTATGAGCCAAACAACCATAAAAAGAGTAGATTCTACCAATATCACATTTGAAATAATTAATAGGGAGCTGATAAGCCAATTTAGACTCTTTTTTATGTGTCCAATGATGGAACTTTGGTGTCAAAGGCTATATTTAACTATGGAAATCATAGCCAATGATTCTTCACATTTTCCCTCTTTCCACTAATGAAACATAGTAATGTAGAAGAAGAAAATCTGCGGGGCATATCTATTTTAACTTGAAAAATTCAATCTTAACGTGGTAACTTTGGATAGACGAAAAGCAACTTGAATGGGAATCTGACCAAGCACTGTGGTCTGATACCAGAGGGTTGCTTCACTTGTTTTATGCCAATCTAATTTCCTATAAAGTTACAGGTCAACCATCCGGGATTTAAATTTCTCTGTAGATTTGTTCTAGTCACAGAATATTCATTCCAGTTGCACCAGTAGTAATAAATCGTGAACTTCCTGCTACCCATATTTGTAGCAAGATTGACAGTGTTTCCTATGGGGCCAGCGTATTCATAGTTGTCAAAATGCATATTTGGAAAATTTGTTTTACAATATATGGGACAGTTTTAGATTGTTTTACGTCTCGTTTTTATAAAAGATCATGGCAGGCATCAGAGTTAGGCATAGATACTTTGCAGCAAATAAGAAGACAAACGCTGTGACATTCAAAAACCAGCCAGATTCTAATAACTAATGCAGAAACACATGCCTAAACAAGTGGAACATAAACAACTGTACTAGGTGTATCTAAGGTGAGCACTCTCTTCAATTAGCTTGGGGGGTCTGCTCTCTTGATGTGCATGTAGTGCAATCTGACCTGCTCTATGTCAATCTGATTGAATTAACCAGGGTTGGTTCAACTTTTCAAGATTGGCATCTCTAGGTAGGGACCTTACTTTCAGTTTCTTCGGGAAATAGTTGGAAAAAAGCAACTGATTCAACAACCTTCGACAGTGATTGCTATCGATGCGCATATGTCACTGCATGAGTGCACATTGAACTCAATGAATTTTTTGGTAAATTTGGCCTCTCTTGCTTTTGTACCATTATTCTATGCAAATATTTTTGTCCAAAGGGTGACAATTTTTTACCCAAAACTGCATGAAAATTGAAATGAATTGCTTTTGTGTTTTCTTCATAAAGTGAAAAGCTTGTCTCAGAGGTGCCCCATGGGCAACTGTTCAACAAGTATTGAGATAACCTTACATTTCCCTTCAAATTCAGATGTAGGTGACTTGGTAAAGGTAGTTTGTTAGGTTTATTACAGGCCTGGACATTTGTTTTAACTTTTAAGTGCTTTCTCTATTCTTAAAAGAAGAAAACAGATGCAGAACATGTATGTCCTTCATTATCTTTAACTCTCTTGGAAAACTCAGCACAGGCTTGACCTGGGTATCAAAGGATATTGACGAATATCAGGTTCATTATTCGTCCTTCCCTGCAAACCAGCTAGAAAATCTTCTCATGTTGTGGACTATAGGGTATCTATAACATACCCACAACCTCACTTACCCTTGAAATTAAAGCCAATTTGTGTTTTTCATATATTTAAACCCGGATTGTATTTAGGGAAGTCATGGAATCCTCTATATTCCTATATAAGGTGATATTCTCATACGCAAGTATCTACTCTGGACTTCTCATATCTTTCTTTCACCCAGTGTCAAAGAATACATTTCCCTCCAAATTTGCTCTATTTCTTGAACACTAGTTTCCTATTTCCCGAGGCAGGTTGAATTCACCCAATGTTTTAAATTAAGTGCTCTCAAACAGAATCTGAAGTTTATGAGTCATTTATCTTCACCAAAAAGAACACCCAATGCATTATTGATTATCTGAATTTCTTGCCATGGTTTACACAGAGCCTGGTTCCCAAGGACTTGTGTGAGCCCTTATCCCAGGACGATAGAACTTGTGATCCAGTGATAATTGCCAATGATTTTTGGAAGGCACATCTTCTTCCAAGCAAGCAAGACATAACTTCTTGGGTTTCACGTTAACTGACACAACTGCAACAAACCCTATATTGCAGAAATTCACAATACATGTAGGAGAGTATGTGAACATATCAGATTCCCCAGAAATCGCAAAAGATATTTATATCTTATGAGTCCTTGCGGAACTTTTGAAACAAATTGTGAAACTGATCCATTGGGTACCTTCTGAATGGACCAAAGATCTTAAAGCATTAACCTGAGCTATGGTGCGCTACAGTTGATAAATCAATCCCCGTATTCTTGAGAAGATCGGATAGATTCTGGGACACTGCTGCTAGAGAAATTAACATTTTTCCATATCTACTCAGATTGCACAACTTAAGGAAACAATTGAGTCTAAATGCCAGCAAAATGATAAATTTCATTTGACAAAAAGAAAATTTTCAAAATCAGTAAATTTACCTGGATTTTCGGAGCGTTTGCTGCTTAAAATGCCCGAAAACACAGCCTGCTTGTCCATATAATTGGATGAACCCCTGGGGGTTGTTTTCCTAGCAATGCAGGATTTTCTATTGTTACACCATCCTCCGCCCTGTTTTCAGACATGTTATTTCACACCATTAGCCGGGCTTAACTGTTACAAGTATATTTTTATGTGGTGTATGTGAGCATTTACTCACAGGAGATTATAACATAGCCTACCACTAGAATAAAACATTAAAAAGCCCAGTACGAGTCTCATATGCACATTAAAATACGTTTTAGAAACACCCTTACCTATAAAATGCTATGACATATTCAATCCTATGGTTTCGTTAATAAAACAATAAATGCTGCTACTTTTACGCCAGGGTGAGCTAAGGAAATACTTGTAAAAGTTTTTGATTTTTTTTTTGGTATTAATCAAAATCGTGCTATGATTAAATTTATCTGGATGTAATGTATTGCGTATCTATCACGGAAAAAGGCCAAGAAAAACAGCACATGGACTGTGCTTGACCTTAGGAAATGCGTGCACAGATTGTAGACCTGAAAACTGGTTGACAGAATGTGAAATTTGGGATTACCTCAATTTGTAGGAGCCAGTTATTTGATCCTGAACCATACCCCCTGTCCAAACGGTAGGCTGGCAAAGTCCCATCCAGACAAACTGCATTGCAACATTATGTATATTAGAAGAAAAAAGAAAATTATTTTGTGGAAAATTTGTGATAACAAATCATTCTGTGCCATTTTTCATTCTACGAACCATTCTCAAATGCCTCAGAGCCATGCTTAAAATGCACTTTGAATAAATGCAATGTCGTTTCTGATATAACACAATTTCTTCAGCAAGATAAGTAAAATAGATCGTGCAAATCTAGAGTGACCAGCAAAAATCTATCACACCAAAAATTGAAATTATCTTGTGAAAACATTCGTCAAAAGAAAACGTTCTGTAGATTTTTTCAATCCATGAACCATTCTCAAATGCTTCAGATCTAAGTGTAAAATGCACTTTATATAACGACATGTCGTTTCCGGTACAATACATTTTATTCACCATGATAAGAGAACTAAAATAAATAGTGCAAGTTTATAAAGGGAGAAGCTTGTCAGGCAAAAAGAAATTCCAAACAAAAACAGAGAAAAAAGGTGCGAAATAAATTGCTGACTAAGCAGCAGAACATAAGAACTATAAAGAGATGATAGCAAGCCAATCTCAATATCTGACAGAAATTAGATAATCATGTGGAAACCCGCAGACTTGAGTATTGGTACAAGCCTGTAATAGTTCTTTATTGGAACATTCTGCCACTGCTCTTATCCAAAATCTCTGACACAATTAATACTAAACTAGAAGATTTCAGATTCAACATGGCAACTCATATGGACTATAGCAAATTTTGGTTACTACTGAATACTTGCACTATCTGTCTTTGAGATTGAATTACTAGATGCAATAGGGTCCTCCTAGTCTTATGTTACAGGCGTTTAAAGTTTGAGCTCTATTTTAGAAAGAGCAAGTTGTTATCCATACAATCAAATCAGTGTATCTGAAGCATTTCAAAGGAGGTGTATAATCTGAATGCATGAATACATATCTACTGCAAATACATCCTGATGTTATGGGACTTACAAGCTCCTGTTTCTGCTGCTCTCTCCACCAGAGTCAAATTCACTGCCAATATGTCAGTTGGAGAGGCCTTAGTTCTCCTCGTTCTGGACCCCCTGGCTGCATCGATCATTATTGTGGAAACAGCAACAATATATATGACTACTATCAACTTAACAGATGTAATTTGACACAGACTCATTACTGATTGGGAATTTCTCATAGCACCCATTCTGGTTACAGATTGCCTTGATCAATTTGCTGTTGGAAAATCTAGCTTTTTCTGAAAACATAACTTAGAACCCAATATTTGTGAATTTAAGTTCACACCAAAAGATCAATGGGGCCTTCTGGTACTCGCTACTCAAAGGCTTTTTACTGTATTATGTGAATGAAACAGACTCCAAGTTTAGAATTCAGAACTAAATACTTGTTAATCTAAGTACACACCAGAATTCATGGATACGAAATCTTTTTAGCTTCATTACATCCAACCTTCAATAAAAAGTTGTTACAATGCCAGCTCAACTCTATACATGTTGAGCTGCAACAATATCAACCGCAGTATAATCACAAAATATTTTTATAACATTGTTGTATCAGCACTCGTGAAGCAAACAGTATATTTTTGGCACGATGTGGAAACAATATCATACCAAACGTCTCTCTTAGTTCAATCCATAGCTAAATAAGTCACGCTATCCATAAGTTTCTAAGGCTCCATTTCTGTCATCCAATTTTCTCCTACTTTTACACCATTTTTATTAATTTAGAAGGCAAATTCTCATAACTCCTAGAGTGCGTTGTAAAGAGACGTAACAGTGAAGGTATTGCTGGTTCCATTGAGCCCATGCAATAGAAAAAGCTGCCATTGCTTGCTAGTAAAATTTTAACTTTTGGATTCAAGAGTTCTCAAATGTTATTGATATTATTAGATTAAACAAAACAATCCAAGATAAGCAGATTGAATTTCTAATAGTGATTGGTAGGACGCTCGTTTGTGTTATCAGTAAGCTCAATGCACCACATTAATAAAATGTTTGTAGAGTGGCAGCATTTGCATATTAAAAGTTGTGGACGGTAAAGCAACTATTTTTTGGGTTTGATTTTGTATTGGCTTGAAGACAAAAGAAAAGGCATTGCTCATTATGTTCTAGTGGAGAACCCTACCAAGCTATGTTCCTGCCCTATCACTAGTGTGGAGTCTCTTTCACATTGATGCCAATTAGACCCAACAATGTAAAAGGTCTGTTAAAATATATTAATCAATACTAAATAAGGTATATAATTGTCTAAGGATAATAATGTTTTAAAGGATAAAATTACTTTATTAGACAATGAAAATATAATTTAAAAGATATGAAAATAAAATATTCTAAATAAATCATTTAAATTATAATTTAAGATTAAAAATTGGGATTGTTTTTTTTATTAAATTAAATATTCTAAATTTAAATGGATAAAATAATTGTATTTAATTTTAAATTAGATAAAGTTTTTTTTGACAAATATCATTAGAAGATTCAAGTTATCAATATTTTAATGAATGTTTGGTATATTCTTTGTCTATTACTCAAATTCATTTTCATGTCTATAGAATTGATATATGTGTATATAGACATGAAAGGTATTCATGGATTTAAACTCTACACATGAAAATGATATGCATAAAAAATTAATGGTAACTTACTTGACTTGAAAGGGGAAAAATTGAGGTATACAATGTTCACTATTACAAAAATAGAGAATAGAAATACAAGTGCAACTTCAACAAATTCAAAAGGGAATAAAAATGAAAGGGTGTGCACTAAAAAGAATGTATATGAAAAAAGATCACTATAACAATGTTAAAAGGTTACTTCCTACTCAATTCTAAAGAAAAAACAAAGCGAATGGAAGAAATAATCTTCCGAGTGTAGAACATTATGAAAGCAAAGTCTTTTACTAGACTTAGATTGATATCAAGCATCTCTTATTCTTATAATTCCTAAAGGTTTGAAAAGATTTATACAAATTTTTGAAGAGGCCAAAAATGATCATTTATCTCATAACAAAAAGAACATCTAGAAATAAATTGAATCTCAATTTGAAGCTCCATTAAACAAATCTAACTTATTAAAAGCAATCCTCCCCCATGAACTCTCATAAGAAAAACACAATTACACAAAAACAAAGCACTATCTATAAAAAACTCAAGCTAAAATTAAAATATAATAAGGGTTGAAATTAAGTAGTTACCATTGGATTTTCTATAATAATAATTATTTTAGCAAAACAATATTCAAATTTTTAAAAAGTAGAAATATAATTTTTTATAATTATTAAATTTATAGATAAAATATGACAAATTATTTTAAAAGGATAAAATGTACATGATAATTAAATAATAATAATATAATTTTATATTTCTTTGTAATTACAATTAAAAACTTTAAATTTTAAATTAATATACATATTTTAAATACATTTGTATTAAAATATTTATTTTATTTATTTAAGAATTTTTTAATTTTACTTCAAAATTATTTAAGAAATAATTTATTTTATTTACATTATTTATTTTATTTTTATTTGAAGAACTATTTTTTTATTTAAAAATTATTTTATTTTAGTTTAATATTATTTAGAAATTATTTTGTTTTTATAAAAAATAAAAATTATTTTATTTTATTTACTTAAAAATTATTTTTATTTTTAATATATATATATCTATTATGTTTTAATTTTTATCTACAAAACATAATATTTCATATCTTATTATTGCTTCTAGATTCATTATGTATATTTTGTCATCTAGATTCATTATGTATATTTTGTCATCCAATTAAAAAAAGGGTGAAAATGAAAAATGTGAATATATATACCTTTCTATTATTATTTTTAAATTCAAATTATGAATTATATCAATTAAAAAAACTCGTCCAAAAATATGATTCAAATCCTACCACGTAACTTACTGGTCGAATTAAAAAGAAACTAAAAAAACAAGCAGATCAGAACAGATTAAAATTCTCCACGTTATATTGTTATTGTTATTTTTAACAAATTATTGTTATATTTGACATATGCATGTTAAATATTATCGCCAACAAAATTAAGTAATTTGGTTAATACATAAATTGCGAAACCGAAACACGGCAACCATATGAATCTGTGTCTGTCACTTCACGTGAAGTGTGTGCACAGTGCCGTCTAGTACATATTGTAGGGAATAAAGAGTATATCTTACTAGCCAACAAGAAGGAGATATGACATACGACGGAAAAGCCATTGATGTCGCATCTTAATAGATTCCCATCTTATCTTTAAATGTTTTGGTCAAGCTCATATGATTTTGTGCTGACATCTAAGAATAAAACGAAGGGAATACATCAAATCCATCAAGACCTGAAATTTATATATCATTGAGCAGAGGATGATGTAGACTAAGGACCAAACGCTACAAACAAGACGAAGTTTGTGGAACTTCTTTCTTGGTGGAAAAAGATTGTAACTTCCTCTCATTTTATTGGTAGCAAATTTAGATTTTATTTTTTCTAAATCCAAATAGTGTAAATAAATTATATAAAAGAAGGAAGCATGGGCTGTCTATAAAATAAAATAGAATTATAATATTACAAACAGTCCAAAACCAATTGCATGATGGTTGATTTATTTTTTTATTTATCAATTGCTTATAATATGTGAAAAGAAAGGAAAAGGTCATTTTATGGTTCATGATGTGTGATTTAGTTTTTTGATTTGTAGACATCTAATGTTGTTCGCACCTAACAATGCCAAATTTTATCCAATTCTAAGTATTAAGTAAATAAATATTGATCATTTATTTAAGTAATTCATTCATTGTTTGTATTCCTTGTCATTAATTAAATAAACCTACTTTTATTTAAATTAAATCAACATTTATTTAAATGAAATTGTCATTTATTTAAATTAAATCCAACCTTACAGTCTTATCCTACATAGAATTAAATAAATGCAAACTATTTATTTAATTCCTCATTTTTCTTTCTCAATCAAATTAGTTGATTAAATTAAATTAATTAACTAATTAACCCTTCTACATTCCTATATATGATTAATGTAATTAATCACATCTAATCTCACTTATCCTTAAAATTCTAAAATGAAACTAACTCTTGCTATCATCTCTTAATCTTAATCCTACATTTGGACATTTGATCTCTCACACATGTGTGAGAGGAAACTTATTGAGACTCCTCTCCCCATGTGATGTCTTATACATGTGATGATTTATATGTCCCCATCCTTTATTTAGATGTGATTTATCACATGTGAGAGGACTCACATGTCTTGTGTTAGAAATATGAAATAGATTGAATAACCAAGATCTTCTATGAGAGAGATAAGCTATAAAACTGTAAATGAAATTACATAATTATAGACTCGAGTTTCCAAGAGATGTGTGAATTTCAAAATGACAAGATCGCATTAGGATCTCAAAGAAAATCAATAGAATAATGACTGCATGCATCAAAGTGCATATATGCCAAAGTATGCAACAATGCACAAGAACACAAAAGTATATGTAAATACAAGCTAGGTAGTGACTTTATATAAAACTACGGAGATGATGGAGGTGGAAAATCCAACCAATAGGAATTAACCACAAAAAGTGGATATGGACCATCAAAAGTGGTAAGTGTTCCACCCTTTTAAGGAAGGGGACACCACATCGTTTATCTCTTAGTTATTAAATGATAAACTCACTTTATTATCCTAAGCAAGCTTAATTAAGTGTAAGAAAAACTTATGATTAAGGAAAAATAAATTTAATCCACTAGGAAAATAAAAACCTACACCAACACCCCCTCTTAAGTGTAGTTTAGGTGGATGTAAAAGATGATGGTCTTGACAAATGAAGTCAAGTTAGGTACCCATGTACATATAAAATTCCCCCTAAAGAAGAAGAAGCTCCCCATCCCACAAGAAAGAAGTTTTCCCCTATAATAGAGAGAAAGAAATAAATTGGAAGGACAAAGAAGCCCCCCAAAGAGATCCAATGGTAGATGTTTGAAACTGAATGAAGAAGATTGTCCACAATCGTCAAACAAAATTCCTCCCCTTAGGAAGAAACAAAACCAAAGGCATATGCAAGTTATCTCCCCATTCCTAAAAGGAATATGTAGGAAGAAAACTCAAGATATATGGATTCTTTGAACTCAACTCAAGTGTCACCATGTCAATGTTGAAAACTTTCACAATCAAATTAGGCATTCTAGGCCACACTGTTTAAAAAGAAAACTCGTAATCTTCTAAAGACTAATGTAGGATACCATCCAAAGAGTTGAGTATCTCCTTTGAAGATGTATCCTCCAAATGATGATCCAAAGTATCCACACTCATGTCAAACTGTAAGGAATGATCATGTACAGAATGAACAAGAGGGTCAAAGTGTTCACTCACTATAATCAAAGAAGAATCAACTTCATCAAAGAGAATATGAATATCATCAATAGTGTCTCCTAAATTTGAATTGTGTGTCTCCATAAACAAGTCTAAAATCCATGTCAAGAGATCATCTCAAGTTGAATATGAAAGATAATGTATAAGTCTTGTTGCAAAGAATCATTGGAAACTTTCAAAGAAGCAACATTGGAATATGAAGTAGCAACAATATATGGAGGAGATGAAATGCAAGGTTCAAGAACTAGATCACTTGTGAGAATACCCAAGTTCAAGTAACCAAAATTATCCTCAAAATCAAAGTCCACACTAAAATGTGATCATCATCCAAAGGATCAAAGCCATCATGAGGAAAAAAATCTAAAAATGTGTACAACCAAGATGCATGATCAACCACCCTAGTAGCAATTATCTCTTTGCTCTCCAAATCTCTAGTAAGAACTGAATCAAAAGTAAATTCCACAATCTTTCCTACTCCACTATGAGCAACTTGATAGATGGAAAGAAGATTATTAGACAATTGAGGTACACACAATACATAATTGAAAGTCACATCCCCTATATCAATAGATCACTTCCCAATTGCATTCATATGTGTATTGTTACCCATCAAAATAGGTGGTGTAACATGAGGCTCAAAAGAAGAGAACATGGACTATGAAGAAGCCATATGATTAGATTCTCTTGAATTTATAAGCCATCTTCTTGATCCAAGACTTGTAGTAGCACAAAGAGCTTTCCCTTTATGTGTATCTGATGTAGAAGGATAACTAGCATGGCCTTTTTCCTTTTTCTTAGTAGATTCTTGGTTTAATGAAGATGGAGATTCAGTGACCCCTTTATTACTCTTCTCAATAATATGAGTGAGTTGATCAATCTACATATTCATACATTTGTGTTCATAATGACCAAGCTTCTTACAATAAGCACATTTTACCATCTCCTTCTCAGATTTTCCTTGATTTGAAGAATATCTATTGTCTACATTAGAAGCGGACGAAGATACATTTGAAGCATTCTCTCCTTGATTATTTTTTTTCTTACTTTGTTTTCCATTATCTTTCTGATCTTTAGTGCCTTGACTTGCAACCAAAGCATGAGACTTAGAATATTTGGTAGTGCCCATTTGAACCAACTTTCTTGTTATTTTGTGATTTCATTAGCAAACACATCAAGAGAAGGTATTTTGCAGGAAGCTCCTAAGACACTTTTAGTGGCATAGAATGTAGAAACAATTCCTGAATAATCTAGACCAAGTTTAGAGAGAATACTTAAGATTAATTGTTTATCATCTTTCTCAAATCCACACTATTTCAATTGCAATCTTATGGCCTTTAGTTTTGTAAAGAAGTCTTGTATTATATAAAAACTTGAAGGACTTAAACATATTAGCTCATTCTCCAATTAATGACCTCTTAATTCATCTTGTACAGCAAATATTTTTTCCAATGTTGTCCAAAATTTATTTGGTGTAGAAAAGGATTCAACATGAAAGATAAAATCTAGAGATATAGACATACATAAGGTTCCAAATACTTCATCACACTTATTAAACCATTTTGTCTTGTTTGCATCAATTGTTGGTTCAATTTATAGTCCCATTGTTACGGGCTATGCAATCTATACTTTTTCAATTGGATTAAAATTTTAATTTTCCAATTAAAAAAGATGTAGGGTGTTAATATAGGAACTGTTGATTTATCCATTTTAGGTAGAAAAAAGGATTATTTGTGAGTGCACGAAAAGAGAAATAAAACTACAAAAGAGACACCAAGAGACACCCCCCTTTCCACTAGTCTCAAAAATAACCCCCCTTAATATATTAAAATGTTGGAACTTTATGATTAGTGCTTTTACAAAGCCTTTTCCAAGATATAATGCTCAACAGACCCACAATGACCAAAATTATAAATTTTGATACAAAATGAACCAAACAAAAAATATGAAAAAATAGAAATGTATCTATGTAGTTATCTTCAACACCTTTCCAACGCCTATTTGTTTCTTAAAAATGAAGCTCTAAGGCAAAATTTATGGCCTGTTGGAGAAAAATGCAACAACAGCTTCAACCTGCAATAGCTGGAAGAGATTAAAATTTTATTTTCAATACCTTTGTATATGGAAATTTATTGTCTCTAGCTTTCCAATGATATCTTGTTTGTCAAAAATGGATATCGTGGCAAAAAGTTATGATTTTTTAAAGAATTGGTTGAATTTAGTCTGTAGTGATGACCCCCCTAGCAAAGTAAAAATTTGCCAAAAATCAAATTCGTCTAAAATAGAGAAATTTTATATGAGAATAGGAGTTTTTAGGCCATCCAAGCAAAATGGAAAGGCTTGTTTGAGCCAAAAATACTCTTGTAAAAATTTGTTCACCAGATTTGAGCTTCAAACCTTTTGTGCATATAGTGGCCAAATTGAGTGAAACAAAAGCCAAATATGAATTTCTCAAGCCTCTTAGATGCAATGGGATAGTCAAAAGCTCTACCACTATAGTCAAAATAGTTGCAATCACTAAATATCACCAAAAACACACATGCAAATGTAGGATTAACATATCTAAATAATTCCTTTATGATTCTCTAGATCATACATTGAAATGCAAGAGAAGAGCATACATGAATTTACAAGATCATAAAAAGAAATCTAATCTCTTAATCAAGAATACAAGTACTCAAAAATTTCAAAATAGAAGCTCTGATACCATGTTAGAAATGTGAAATAGATTGAATAACCAAGATCTTCTATGAGAGAGATAAACTATAAAATTGTAAATGAAATAACACAATTATAGACCCAAGATTCCAAGAGATGTGCAAATGTCAAGATGACAAGATTACATTAGGAGCTCAAAGAAAATTTATAGAATAATGACTACATGCATCAAAGTACATACATGCCAAAGTATGCAACAATGCAAGATAATGCAAGAGTATATGTAAATACAAGCTAGGTAGTGAGTTTATATAGAACTAAGGAGATGATGGAGGTGACAAATTCAACCAATAGGAATTAACCACCCGAAGTGGATATGAACCACCAAAAGTGGAAAGTGTTCCACCCTTTAAGGAAGGGGACACCACATAACTTACCTCTTAGTTATTAAATGATAAACTCAGTTTATTATCCTAAGCAAGCTTAATTAAGTGTAGGAAAAATATAGGATTAAGGAAAAATAAAATTTAACCTATTAGGAAAATAAAATCCTACACCAACATCTTAATTCCATTTCCCTATGTTTTTTCACATGTGTGAGATGACATTTATGATAGGTCCCTTTTCTCTATGTGCTTCTCACATGTGTGAGGGGTAATTATAATAAGTATTTCTTCCTCATGCATCCTCTCATATGTGTGAAAGGACTTAATATCATCCCTTGGACTTTGTCAAACTAATCCTAGATCTTTTTATCTCCTTAATCATCCTCTTTCCCAAATACACTAATCAAATGGTACCACTTGGAAATCTCTCATTAATCCTCCACCATTGATTTTGAAATCAAATCACAATCGTCATGTAATGTCCTAGGCCAAAAAATTAATGTAAATATAATTCATAACCATCCACAAACACTTATTATTTGAATGACAACACTATCATCCCTGGCATTCACTCAGATATTAAGAAACTCATATTTATTTATTTATTTTATTCATAAGTTGCAACGAGGTTGCTCAATCTATTAACTTAGAGAAAAATTACAAAAGGTTTATCTTTCTGCCTCTATATTCCTTAGGACATACCTGGTACACTCAAGCCCTATGCCTACTTAGCTTTCTATATTCACTATTACATCATATTTAGAACAAAATGTTGATTTACTTCATACCATATGTTCTTTACATACAAACATTTATTCTTTTAGCACTTTTTGCCACCTCTTCCTAGTATATGAACTTGTGCATTAAGTCCAAATCATAAAAGGGATCCAAAATTTTCACCTTTTTCAGAAATGTGTATAGCTCTTTGCTACTTTGTGATGATGTTGCATCAATGTGCTAGCTTTGAAATTGGACATAAATGATCACCAATTCCAAATCTCCTACCCTTTCAAAACCTTCTAGATATCTATTTGGGTTGGAATTCCAACACCCAAGTGCACCACCAGTACCACCTCCTCTAAACCTCCTAAGAGATTAGCCCTAATCAACCCCCCACCAATGCTAGTACCATCTCCTTTGTTTCACCTAAATCCAAGAGTGATGCCAAGAACCTAGATGAAATTTTTGAATTGATCAAGTATAGCGCTTGTCTGCCACTATGAATTATTCACCTAACACCATCCTTATCGCTCTCAGCATCACATCATTCAAATATTTAAAAACCACTTTTAATCAAGCTACTAAAAAATGAAGCCTAGAAAGGCCACTTGCCTTCTTAGACACACCAAACAGATGGGGTATTCATTTGCAACTTCTTAGTTCATATATTATTGCTCACTATTTTGACATGCTTGACACAAGACTGCCTCACATTTTAATGCTTCTTTCTCTTCATCATGCAAAAGAAAATTGACGCCAAATCCTATGAACAGTTATTTCAAAAATTTGCCAACTTCTAGCCTTAAAATGTAATGAGAATTTTGTACCCACTTGCCCTTATGAAGAATGCAAAGAACATTGCCAATTGTTGTGCCACCTTCTAGTATTTCCAACCATATACAATTCTTATACCCCATTTTCTTGTCCTTATGACTGAAGTTGCATCCCCATCAATTCCTCTTCTTAGAAAAAATACATATCCTAATTGCACAATTAGTAATGATTACTTTATCCTTACCTTCTTCAGCCCATTAATATTTGTTTTGTTCTATTGGTGGCCAAGTTGGATAGGGAATCTTCCTCTTTGTTCAATTCCCTTTATACATGGTTAGCCACATATTCCTTCAACTTATCAACCAATTCTAGCATTGCCTCTAGGAACACATTCAATTTCTAGTTCAATATTGATCATCTTCTAATGCATTTATCACTAAGACTAAATCCCCTTCGATCTACAGGTGTTCAAATTTTAATTTTATGCAACAATTTAGACCATGGATCAACTCTTGGAACTCTATGAAATTATTTGTGCCTATGGGTATTGGTTTTGAATACCTACATAGGACTCAGCCTTGCTAGTCTTTAATTATGCAACTTACTCCTAAAACTCCCAAATTTACCCCAGATGCCTCATCAAAGTTTAACTTATGTCATTCATATTGAAAGAGTTTCCAAATAGACATTGATCCCATTATATGAGACTCAAATCCCCCAAACCCATTGATGGGGGAAGACATAGACCATACCAACTTTTCTTCCTCTTGTTGTCCCACACTGATATTAAATTATACTTCCCATTTTTATTCGTAATATTTTTATTTACTATATATACTATTACAACCTACACCTTGCTTAGGAAAGATGGAAGGCTCATCTATTTTTCTTGTAAAATCCTTTTGTTTCTCTCCTTCCATATCTCCCAGATCATTATTGAAGGGCTAATGATCCAAATGCATAAATAGGAAGCATGTTTGTCTAGGACCATCCATACCTTAAAATGACCCACAATATCAATTGGAAGGGCACACTCCCATCCTAATTGTGCATAAAGCCAAGTCCAAAATTTATGTGCAAAGGGTCATCCCAATAATAGATGATTTACATTCTCTTCCTCATTTTTAGACAAAGTGTACTTGGGCAGCCCTTGGAAACCCATCTTGATGAACTTATATATTGTCAAGATCTTATTTTGAAGAGCATTCCAAACAAATTTTTCTACCTTTGGGATCCATAACATTTTCCAACATAAATTTAAGGGAATTTTTGTTTCTTCACTATTACACTCTAGGAACCTATACCTATCACTTGTGTTGTAATGTCTTGTATTTAAACTATTCCATTTGATGGAATCTAGCCCTTCCCTTATCATGATATTTCTTTCCTTCAAATTTTTTAGAGTTGCTTTCTGTAATACCAGTGTTAGGATAGGTGGCATTATAATTTCTATCCTAAGTTGATAATTGTGTGTCTCCAAGTTCTTTGGAAAGTGTTCTAGAGGACATGATAGACAACATATTTATTATTTATTTTCCTATGACAAATTATAATTGCATTCAAAGAGGTGGACCCTCTATGGTGACATTTTTAGGGCATCCTAGAAGAATATTCCTCTTGGGTGTCCAACTTTGTGAGTGGGGACCACTTTGGTGTGCATGTCCTTGCATTTTTTGCATGCTCTTGTATAGTTGGGTGCTTAGGTTTGCATGTCGGTGTATGTTCTTGCATTGAAGTTGTCAGATCTGTCAAAGAGTTGTGGAGCACTTGATATTCACCAATTCTAATTGGATGTGGATTAGGCACCCATGTGAAGGCCATGTGATTATTCAATATTTTATGCCATGTTTATGGGTTGAACACCAAGGGGTCGTGGGTTTTTCTAGGTTTTTTTTCCTGTTATTTTGGGATACCATTTGTGGTATTCTCTCCCATAAACTTCTATATATTGGATCCTTGAGATGGTGGTTTGTAAGAGTTTTTTTATAGGTTGTTAGAGTGACAAAATGCTACTAGAATTCAAAGAGGATTGTTGTATTGGTGTATCTCATTTCAATATTAATACAAACTTTGGATCTCTTTAGGTGTGGAGTTTTTTTCCCACGAGGGTTTCTCCACATTTATCTTGTGTCACTTTTGTTTAGCAACTTGTGGTATTACTAATTTTTCTTTCATTGTTGAATTGTTAATACCATTATCTCTTCATGGTAATCTTGGATGCATAATTTCAAATTTGTAAACCACTTTATTAAGTTCTATTGCTGCAAGTTTCATCTTGAATTTCTAACATTTGGTATTAGAGATAATGGCTTTGTTGAGAGAGGGATGCCTTTCTCTTAAGTGTTGAAGTTTTTTTGGTTGCAATGGGAACTTGTGCATTGTGGGTTTTGCAAATTTGTGGAGAATATTCAAAACCATGGCTTTTACCTCCCATTTAGATATTAAGAAATTCAATGGCACTGGCTACAAGATGAGGAAGTTGAAGATGGAGGATCTCCTTGAAGAGAGAGATATGGTTGGAAATTTTGAGTGAAAAGAAACTAGAATCAACGTATAATGAAGATTAGAAGAAAATAGACAAGAAGGCATGAGGAACCGTTCAATTGTGCCTTACAAATTATTTCCTCTTGAATGTTTCAAAAGATTCTACAACATATAATTTATGGAAGAGGGTAGTGATATTTACCAAACCAAAAATTTAACAAATATTCTTTGAAAATGAAGAATGGTGATTCTGTTGCAGAAAATTTAAATGCTTTTAATATGATTATAAGTCACCTTGCATCTGTACATGTTAAGATAGAAGAATAATATTAAAGTATTTTTTTGCTTTGTTCTTTACCCGAATCTTAGGAAAATATAATTATTTCCATAAGTGGTGGTGGTATAGAATCAAATATGGATAGTCTCATTGCTATTATTCTTTCAAAAGGGATGAGGAGAAAGTCCATGAATACGAGCTCCCAAGATGCATTGCATATGTGGTGAAGGTCCAAAGAAAAAGGAGGGCCTAAAGGGGATAAAAAAAGAGACAATTCTAAAGGATGCTCTAAAACCCCTGAGAAGAGCAGAATAAAGTGTTGGAATTGTGGTAAGCGAGGACATGTGAAGGAGTGTAGAAATAAGAAAAAGAGTTCAAATACTCCCACAAAAATTTCTTAGAAGATGATGATTTTGATGCTTTGTTTATTTCTACTAACACTATTAATGATGATGCTTGGTTTATTGATTCAAGTTGCTCCTACCATATGACTCCTCACAAGGATTTGTTTACTTCATATTCATCTTATGATGGGGGAGATTTTTTCCTTGGTGATAACATCATGAAGATTGTTGGTAAGGGAAAGGTAAAGTTGTGTTTCAGTGATGGAAGAGTTAAAACCCTTGATCATGTTTTACATATTCTAGGACTTGCGAGAAATTTACTTTTAGTATCCAAGTTGAATGAGTATGGAATGCATGTGACTTTGACAATTTTGGTTATAGGTTGGTAAGAGGGATTTTGGTTATTGCTAAGGGATATTGGATTGGGACTTTGTTTAGGCTTATGCCTCCACTTTTTGTAACTTCCAATGTAATTGGCATTGAAAATGAATTTATGTTGTGGCATCATAGATTAGGTCACATAAGTGAAAAAGTTCTTAAGAATATTTTGAAGAAAAATTTGGTTGATAGTATTTCTGATTATTTTGTTGGAAAAAATGATTTTTTTGAGCATTATGTGTCTGGAAAAAAAAAAGGTCATCATTTCCTAATGGAACTAATAAAGCTAAGATATTATTAGAGATCATTCATTTAGATGTGTTTGGACAAATGGGTGTTGACTCTTTTGGAAAATCATTTTATTATGTTACTTTCATTGATGATGTCTCAAGATACACCTGGATTTATTTTATGTATACAAAATCAAAGTTTTTCACTAAGTTTAAGGAATTTAAAGCCTTAGTCGAGAAGCAAATAGATTATAAGATAAGGGTGTTGATATCTAACAATGGGGGTGAATATTGTTTTAGGGAATTTGATGAGTTATGTAAGCATGCAAGTATTGTTCGATAAAATACTACACCTTATACACCTCATAAAAATGGGGTAGCAAAAAGAATGAACCGAACCTTGATGCAAAGAGCTAGGAGCATGTTGAGTGGTGCTAAGTTTGATAATTTATTTTGGGCAAAATCGGTAAGTGCTTCATTTTATTTGGTTAATAGATCTCCTTGTTCAACTCTTGTTGATAAAACTCCCTATGAAGTGTGGATAGGTAAAAACTAAAAATCCTTTGTTTCACATTTAAGGGTCTTTGTTTGTGAGGCTTATGTTCATGTGCCTTAAGAGAAGTGTTCTAAATTGGATCCAAAAGTATAGAAATGCATATTTGTTGGTTACAATGAGAATGTAAAGGGATATCAGCTTTACAATCCACTAACCTGTGAAATGGTTTTCTCTAGAGATGTGATTTTCAGGGAGCTTAGAGCTTACTCAGGTGAAGAACAAATAAAGGAGAAATATAAGACAAAAATAGTACACTTTGAGGAAAAGATTGAGAAACGGGAAGTTGCACATGTGTAAGAACAACTAGACAAATTTGAGGATGGAGAAGAAGATGAGGGTTCAAAGAGTTCAGATGATGTGCAAGATGAGCATGTAGAAGAAGAAGAGCAACAAGAACCCTTTACTCCTACCTTGAGAGGATCCATAAGGTAGCAGAATCTAGTTGACCGGTATAGCCCCTCCAATTTCCATTGTGTATTTTCTTTGTTGAGTATTGATGATGAAACTAGATCCTACAGGGAGGCTCTTTCTTTAGAAGAAAGTGAGTCTTAGATGCAAGCTTTGTAGGAGGAGATGATGGCTTTGGATAGTTGTGATACATAGGATCTTGTTATTTTACACAAAGGAAGGAATCCCATTAGTTTTATGTGGGTTTTTAAAAAGAAATTTAGAGAAGATGGCTAGTTAGAGCAATACAAGGACAAATTGTTGGCAAAGCACTACTCTTAGAGAGAGGGAGTTGATTTCAATGAAATTTTCTCTCCTATTTCTAAGTTAAATTCTATTAGATTCCTATTATATAGTTTTTTGCTTATGATTTTAAAATAGAGCAAATTGATTTTAAAATTTCTTTCTTGCATGGGGATCTTGAGGAAGAGATTTATATGTGATAGCTTGGCGGTTTTGTTGTGAAAGGAAAAGAACAATTTGTTTACAAGTTAAAGAGATCTTTATGTGGTTTGAAACAGTCACCCAAGATGTGGTACTAGAATTTTTATTCCTTTGCATTGAAGTTAGGTTTTTTTAGGAGCAAGGAGGATCATTGTGTTTACATTAAGTTTATTGATGATCAAATACTAATCATTGTCTTGTATGTTGATCACATGTTGTTTATGGGTAGCAACAAGGTAATTATTAGGGAGCTTAAGACTCGGCTTTCTAGCACATTTGATATGAAGGATTTGGAGGCTACAAAATATATTCTTGAGATGGAGATCAGTAGAGATCAGGTTCACATAAAGCTTTGGTTAAGTCAGAGTTTAAGTATGTTGATACCATTTTGCAGAGGTTTAATATGCATGATTGTAAACCAACAAATATTCCATTTCTGATTTGTACTAAGTTGATTTTAGACATGTGTCCTAATTTTGATGATGATTTTAAAGACATGTCTACCATTCCTTATGCTAGTGTCATTGGTAGCGTGATGTATGCAATGGTTTGCACTAGACCGGATATAGCCCAAGCAATGGGATTTTTGAGCCAGTTTATGTCTAACCATGGTAGAGAGCATTGGAATTTTGTTAAGAGGATGTTTAAATATTTTCATGGTACTTCAAATTATTGTTTGTTTTATCACGGTACTAATGATGTGGTTAAGTCATTTGACATACAAGCTTTTGTTGATGTATATTGGGTAGGTGACTTGGACAATTGAAGGTACACTAGTGGCTATGTTTTTACTTTGTTTGGAGTTTCAGTGAGTTGGATGAGTATGAGGTAGCCTACAGTTGTATTTTCCACCATTGAATAAAAGTATATGGCTACTGCACATGCCTCTAAGGAGGTAGTTTGGTTATAGAGACTTGGTAATGATATTGGTTTTGATTGCAAGACAATGAGGATTGGATGTGACAATTAGAGTTGTGCCATATGTTTAGCCAAAAATCTCATGTATCATGCTCATACTAAGCATGTTGATGTTTAAGTATCACTTTGTGCAATAAATGATTGAGAATGATAACATCTTGATTGAGAAAGTTGACATTTTAAATAATATTGTAGATTCTCTCATGAAGTGAGTGACTATGAATAAGTTCTCTTGGTGCAGGAAGGCCATGGGCCTTGATCACTATACTTGATTATATATATTATTTTTAATTCATGGATGTAATTGCAATGTATAATATTAAGTGGGAGAATGTTAGGATAGGTGACATTTATAATTGCTATCCTAAGTTGATAATTGGGTGTCTCCGCGTTCTTTGGAAAGTGTTCTAGAGGACATGAGGGACAAAAATTTATCATTTATTTTCCTATGAGAAATTCTAATTGCATTCAAAGAGTTGGACCCTCTACAGTAATGGTTATAGGGCATCTTGAAAGAATATTCCTCTTGGGTGTCCAACTTTGTGAGTGTGGACCACTTTGGTGTGCATGTCCTTGCATATTTTGCATGCTCTTGCATAGTTGGGCACCTAGGTTTGCATGTCGGTGCATGTTCTTGCATGAAGTTGTTAGAGCCATTAAAGAGTTATGGAGCACTCAATATTGACCAATTCTATTTAGTCGTGGGTGAGGCGCCCATGTGAAGGCCATGTGATTATTCAATATTTTGTGCCATGTTTATGGGTTGTCAACTAAGGGGGTGTGGGTTTTTCCAGGTGGTTTTACTTGTTGTTTTGGGATACCATTTGTGGTATTCTCTCCCACAAACTTCTATATATTGGATCCTTGAGATGGTGGTTTGTAATATTTTTTTGCATGTTGTCAGAGTGATGAAGTACTACCAGAATTTAGAGAGGAGTGTTGTATTAGTTTATCTGATTTGAATATTAATACAAACATTGGATCTCTTTGGGTGTGGATTTTTTCCCACAATGGTTTCTCCATGTATATCTTGTGTCACTTGTGTTTGGGAACTTATTGTATTTATGATTTTGGTTTCATTCATGAATTGTTAATCACATAATCTCTTTATGGTAATCTTGGATGCATAATTTTAGATTTGTAAACCACTTTATTAAGTTCTATTGTTGCAAGTTTCACCTTGAATTTCCAACAACTAGGAGTCCCTTTGAGCCTAAAACTTTCCAACACCATGTTGAAATTCCATTATCCATACGTCCCTCGTATAATCCTTCACACACACTCTTAAAGTTTTCTAAAGAATCCTCTTAGTATGCATGAGATATACCAACTTTCCCACACTTGGAAAGCCTCCCCCATGAGTTTTTTGGTATGTGGTGACTGATCATGCTATATTGTACACTCTTCATGTATCCTTGCTAGGTTCCAGGGCTAGGCCAGGCCCCAGGTGGGAGTTTGAGGGTGGAAACCCCCAAAAAGGGAGGGTTCGGGGGTGGTAGCCTCTGAGAAAAAAAATTCTCCTATTTTTTTCTTCGTTACCGACAAGATAACAAAGTGACTTTGTAAAACCCTAATTCTAGAAGCTTCTAAAAATCTTGTAATAAGTGGTTGGGATGGGAATTGCAATGAGACATTATTCACAAGATTGTAATATGTTTTGCACGAGATAATAAAATCATTGGATGGTTGTAGTTTTGTGGATGTAGCCCATATTGGGTGAACCATGTTAAATTCTCTGTGTTATTTTGTTGTTGCTGTAATTTTGTTGTATTATATTTCTTTATTTTATTGATCAAATCTATATTTAATTGTTAGATATCTACCTTCTAACCCTAATAAGTGGTATCAGAGTAAGGTTGTGTTCGGTTATCCTTTGTAGGAAGGTCTCACAGTTGAGTGGGGGTAAGTTGAAGGTTAAGAAGTTAAATGGGAAAAACTATTAGTTATGGAAGACACAGATGGAGGACTACCTCTATCAGAAGGATTTATGGCGGCCACTAGAAGGGAAAACCAAGAAACCCTCAGCAATGTCCGACGAGGACTGGGATTTTTTGGACATAAAGGCTCTTGGAAATATTTGTTTATGCCTAGCACAATCTATGGCATTCAATATTACAACAACAAAGACAACTCAAGAGTTGATGCAAACCCTATTGAAGTTATATGAAGTCTTCTGCTTTGAATAAGGTATTTCTTATGAAGTGTTTATTTAATATGAAAATGGTAGAAGGTGGGTCAATTGTTGATCATTTAAATGAGTTTAATATGGTCACCAGTCAATTAACTTATGTAAATGTAAAATTTGATGAAGAAGTTAGGGCTCTTTTGATTCAATGTTATTTTCCTGAAAGCTAGAATAGATTGGTAATGGTTGTTAGCAATTCTATTTTTGGTTCGAATACATTGAAATTTGATTATGTTGTTGATGTTATTTTGAGCGAGGAAATTCGTAGGAAAAGCTCAGGTGGAACATCCACATCAGACAGTGTTTTGAATGTAGAAAGTAGGGGCAAAAAAAGGAGAGATGAAATAATTCTAGAAGTCATGGGAATTCATGAGGAAAATCAAAGGAAAAAAGGTCCCAATCTAGAGACAAGAGGGATTGTTGGTACTATGGTAAGCTGGGTCATCTAAAGAAAGATTGTTGGTCTCAAAAAATTAAAGGAGACAAAAAGAAAGGAAGTAAAGAGGAAAATGTGGTAAGTAATAAATTTGATGAGGATGCTTTGATTATTTCCCTTGAAAATGCTAATGATTCTTGGGTGTTAGATTCAGGGTCTTCATTTCATGCTACCCCCCATAGAAGTTATTTTCTTGACTATGTCTAAGGGGATTTTTGGCTGGTTTATTTGGGTGATAACGAACCTTGTCAGATTGTTGGAAAGGGAATAATCAAGATTAAGTTGCAGAATGGGAATCATTGGCTAGTACATGAGGTAAGGCACATTCCAAGGTTAGGGAGAAATTTAATTTTCGTAGGGAAACTAGATGATGAAGGTTGTGTTATTACATTTAGAGGTAAAAATTGGAAGGTTACTGTTGTCAAACAGATTGCACCTGAATGCTTGAATGGTGAAATTCAACAATGTGTTGAAACATGGGAGCTAATTCTAGGTTGTGGGTACCCTATAAGGAATTAGACCTCCATATTCTAGGTTGGTTCCTATATAGTTTTATGATTAATAACTGAGTAACCTGCTGGGAAAAGGTAGAAAGACTAAAACTAAAAGAAAAACTATAAATCTTAACTATTGTGATGTTTATACCAAATAATGATGATCTTAAAAAGGCAAATTGATTCACAATTATGACTTCTAAGGAATACTTCACACAACTCATTAATGACAATCTTATTGCAAAAGTGTTAAGAAGGAAGGCTGACGAATATCTCCTGGTAGGAAACTATGTTTCACAACTTTGAAGAGATGAATACAAGAACAACTTAAGACCTGAAACTTGATTGTATCTGAGAACTCATATTAGTGAAAGAGACAAAATTTAAAGGTTTCTGATTTATTAAAACACAATAAATTTCATCAAATCAATCATTAATGCAAAAACCTTAGTAATGAAAAGGTAAAACTTGAATCCTTTAAGCAAAAAGGAACAAATCCATGTAACTTGTAAAACTTCTACTGTATTAATCTAAAAAAATGAGTTACAAATAATTTCCTTTGTAGAATGCAAAGAAGGAAAAACAAGAACTGGAAAAACAATTAAGTTTTTCCAATATATACAAAAGGCCTTCAAAAAGGCATGGAGATGGAACTGAAAGTCAATTTCAGTGAGAAAATGATAACTCCAAGGCAATTTATGAGCAAGAGGAAAAAATCTTGAAAAAGAGGTTCAAACCCATGCAAAAATGAGTGCATGATGGTCCAAACTCGCTATCAAGTCATAACTAAAACATGCAGCACTCCAACTGAACTGCAAATCCCTGAAAAGGTGGGCCCAAGCATGCGAAATTCACCTTGTTTGTGTCAATCTACCCAAGTGAAAAAGAACTCCATCTTTGCTTAATGTTTTATATTTGCACTTGAAGATAGCTAAAATAATTAAATGATTTATAATTTATCATTTAATCATTTAACTTTACAATATTTAATGCAAAACATAAAAATTAAGATCCATGGCAAATAGAAACCCGACTTTATAAAATCACGAGCCTATGCAAAATCTAAAATTTGCAACCATACTTAGCATAAATTTGAACAAAAGTGTCCATCGAGCATTGTATGATTTGCATAAGTTTCTATTATTAGGTTTGTTGAACTAATGACTATGGTAAAGGTTCGAATGAATTGATAATGATAAAAATGATTGTCATTCGAAATAGGGTAACAAAGAAACCCTAAACTATTCTTTACTTTCACTTTGTGTGTTGCTAGAGAAGCTTCATGAAGAAGTTGGCTGCCATGAACAGAGCTTGGATGGAAGCTTGAAATAGGGATTTTGCCATCTCCTTGTCTTATTCTGGTCAACCTCTGTACACAGACCTAGTGAGAATTCCATGATTGATTTTCCTTTCAATTTTCAAAGCAAAATAATGACTATTGAAGCCGCGACCTATATAAGCTACTATTTCTGATTTTTCCTTGTTCATTTCTCTGCTAAGTTTCATTGTTCCTAGATGCCATTGATATGTGCTAATCGAGATTTTTGGAAAAAAGAAAAGGAAGACCCATATGATTTTATAATTATTTACCCCCAGAAGTAAGTAAGATAAGTCCCTATTATTATTTGAGCTCCATCTAAACCATTTTTCTGCAAATTTGTATATACCATATTTTTCCTTTTCTAGGACTACAAGTTACATGAATTTTTTTCTGTAGAAACAAGGGATTTTTCCTTTAGTATTGAGAAGATTTTGTTATCAAAAATTCGCTCCCTTCTGGTTTTAAGAAAAATGAGACTAAAAACTATGATTCAAAGTCTATGCCATGGCTGTGAGAGGTGCTTGGCTCCTGTGAGGTCACTACGAATCTTCCTATACATGATACTGGATTTTTTCGTGCTTGGCTCCCTTGTTTTCCTATGGCGGTTATGTGGTGACCTATACAGGCCATGAGCCCCATATATTTTTCTGGTTATTTCCCAACTTGTCACAATATAATGACATCCTGGGTTCTCTGCTTTATGAGAAACAATAACTTGAGACAACCTGTTTATATCATTTATGTGTAGTTCCTATATTAAAGTATGAGTGGTTGCATAGCTCATACGTCTGACACTCGCTCCCACATTCATCATTTAAACTTGGAGCTTTATAAAAGGAATAGTTTCTCTCAAACATGTGTTTTGATATGGTTGTCTTTACTCATAGCTACTACTGTCACTGCCTATTGAACAATTGGTCTTTGTACTTTACCATTTATAATCCCTTGACATAAACAATCTTCTACACTTGACATTACACCTCCATAATGAATATCTTAAATACCTAGAAAGCATGATTTTCTATCTCAGAAAGAAGAAACTATCATTGTATTCTATGTGTCTAATTTTGATTGCGGTGACCTGTCACCATGATAGACCTATTACTTATAACTCATGTCTGATGAATGAAGCATGCCTCTGAGTTTGTTTTTCATGCATATGATAATCCCCTTGCTTTGAATCTCCAAGCTAGAAATGATTTGTATTACTCGTTCCCTCGCAAGTTCAATCACTGCAATTGATTCTTCATGGCACTGTTATTGTGATTATTGATGATTATTCGTTACTGTGTGTCTGTGACTATCATTTCAATTCAAACCCGTGACTGTCCCATTGATGTGCCTTCACTGCTTCCTCCATGATAAAATAAAAATCGACCTACCTTTGCCATTTTGTTGACCTCAAGTCTGAAAATCATTGTAATGGATGTTTGTATCTATGTAGTTCCATTTGTCGTTTCTTTTAATGTTGCTAACCCTTATTCATTTTTTGTTGAATTCATGGCTGCTGCTTATATGCCTAGGTGACTATAATATTCATGCACATAATATTGTATTTCTTTCCTTATTGCTCTAAAACGTTTTGAGAAAGATAAAAGGATGAAACTCTTTTCCATCTTTGTTGAAGGCTATAAAAAGTGATTGTCTGTAATTGCTCCTTGATGTTTTGATGGCAATTTCATTGCTTGGACATGCAATACTAGAATGGAAAATATAGTGTTGCTTGAAACAAAGATACATCACCTCCTCCGTGAAACATAGATAGATAGGTCATTAAATGAAATGGTTGTCCCTCCATTTTCAAAGTGAGATATTGTTTGTTTGTAACTTCATAAATCATCATATGATGTGATTTTGTCTTATTATTTTAAATGCTCATTTTGTGATGGAACTGTTCAGTTCAACATTATCCCATATTCTCATTTTGTCCATTGTTGAATAACTGATTAGAAGCTGTTCTTTTTAGATATTATTGAAAACGACTGCTACTTTATCATTCTCCATTCGGGTATTGATTTTTCCTAAATCATGATGAGCAATAAAATGAATTTCTCAAACTGATTATGCATATTGAAATAAGGTTGCTTGTATGTTTTTTCTTCTTAGTTTCAACAACCTTCTTAAGGACTGTTCTGACAATGTAAATGACTCGTGTGTAACTTGAGAGTGTCTTTCCTGATATGTCAAGCTCAACCCTTGTGGGAGCCCATTTTACCCCACATATCTGATAAAATGATCACAAACATAATCAACCTGTTCTTGCACAAGGGTGAAGCCACAATAGTGGTTTACAATTCAAATGAGGAAGGAAAACTCACAAAAAATGACCCCAAGGCAAAAAAAAAAAGTGATTTTATGGGTTTGTACGAACCTTCTTGTTCGACCGAACCAAAAAGGGGTTCGCTCGAACCAGGGTTTGACCGAACCCCTTTGAATTTTGGCCACCAAATTTTTTTTTACAATGCATGGGAAAGGGGTTTGCTCGAACCCCTATGGGTTCGAACGAACCCCCTTATCCCTAATCCCCCATCCGAGACACAAAAAAACCCTAAATTTTGGCACTTCGGAGCTCGGGTTGAGGATGAAAATGGAGGAATCTTCACAAACCCAACTAGAATCAGGTAGTCCTCAGAACGAACTATCCAACGAATATAATTTTAATATGTTTTGGTTTTATTATGTATGTGTTTTTTAGTGTTATTAAACATAGGTTTTCCACCGAAAATCAAGCTCTTTGTTTTGCACATGTGGAAAAATAGAAGATTATCAAAATAAAAAATTTTAAAATATGTTGAGGCTGGGTATTGATTTCTTTGATCCATAAAAAAAAAAAAAAAATTCGATTCATACAAAAATGTTATGTTGTATACAATTCGCCTATGTCTGAATTGCAATTGGTTTGACTTTGAAACTTGATTAAGGAAAAAATATTCAATAAAAAACTATGAGACCAAATGAAAGTGCTATATATCATAGTTACAAATCTAAATTCGAAAAAAATAGAATTTTATCCTTCATACAAAAAAAGTTATGTTGTATACAGTGAGCATCACTTTTTTAAAATGTTGTTCTATGAAAAAAAACCAGTTTTCGTGGGAGATTTTAAAAAAAGTGCAATCTGATTCCAAAAATTTTGAAAAAAATACTTTTAGAATCTACAGACAAAATGTGATGAGACTCTAGTTTACATCATCTTCAAATTCCTCATAGTTTAGCCGCTATAGGTTCCCAAATATGAATATTTAGTTAAAAATAATAATTGAAGTGTCCAATTTAGCCAAAAATTGTAAACCACTATTGTGGGATTACTCACAATGAACAAACATGTTAGCAAAATAAAAGAAACTGAAATATTCCTCTTTTCCTTATGCTCTTTTAATTTTCATAATCATCTGATGGATGCCTGATTGGCTGTATTCTATATTTATGTTGGTATTGTAGGCATATGATAGGATTTGATTCACATTGCTCTAACAACACTTCCATCAACCGTTCAGGTATGCGAAGCTTGGAGCTGGATCAATTCAGATTCACAACTGAAGACCTCAACCTTTCAATGATTCGTCATTTAAGGCAATGACGAATCACTTTCTACCCTATGCTTTCCTTATTTTCAGTTGTATAGCTTACCTTTCTTCATGCACCCTTTATTTAATTGTAAAAATCAAATTAAGTTACTCCCACAGCTTGTGTGGGATTTTGGTTTGTACATTATGAATAAAACAACAAACATTATGCAAACTTATGATATCATTTTGAAATGTTTTTTTTTCATAATATCACTGAAATTTACACTGTTTAATGAAACAATGCACAATAATGAGTACTTTAGCAGAATTTTTTTAACAACTTGTGTACCTTGGCTTGAATTTATAATTCAACTCTACCTATTTGAGCTGGTAGTGAAAAATAGGTAACAATTACAAAAGGTGCCTTAGTGGTAGCAAAAGGTGTGAAAGTATGCATCTTATATCTTTATGCAAGTCATATTGTTCCTTCTACTTTAATTGTTACAGAGAAAAGTTAATGTTCAGGAACAGTTGTTACAATTCAGTAGGTAGAAGATCAAACAGTGGTTGTGGGTTCCGAAACAACACTATGGCACAATAGACTTGGGCACATGAGTGAAAAAGGTATGAAATTACTTCATTCAAAGAAATTTTTACCAGGTCTAAAATGTGTTAATATGGATTCTATAAAAGTTGTGTGTATGAAAAACAAAAGAGAGTTAGTTTTCTCAAAGATGGGAAGAAAAAAAAAATTAGAAATTGGAGCTTATGCATATGGATCTATGGGGATCAGCTTAGGTATCTTCTCTTGGTAGCTCTTAGTATTATGTTACATTCATAGATGATGCAACTAGGAAGGTATGGATTTATTTCCTTAGGCAAAAATTTGATGTATTTGAAACTTTTAAAAAATGGAGAAGCTTGGTTGAGAATGAGACAGGTAAAAGATTAAAATGTCTCGGATCTGATAATGGTGGTGAGTATTGCAGCAAAAAGTTTGAAGATTATTGTTCCTCTAATGGTAATCATAGGAAAAAAATGGTTCCAAGGACTCCACAGGAAAATGGAGTGGTTAAACGCATGAACAGGACAATAATGGAGTGTGCAAGGAGTATGAGGTTGCACGTTGGGCTTCCCTTAAACATGTGGGAAGAGGTTGTAAACACTACTATTTATTTAATTTATAGAGGTCCTTTTACTCCTTTGGGTTGTGGTATTCCAGATGAAGCATGTATAGGTAATAAGGCGAGTTATTCTTTTCTTCGAACCTTAAGTTGTGAAGCATTTGCATATGTAGATTTTGAAAATATAACCAAGCTAGAAGCTAAATCAAAGAAATGTATATTTTTTAGTGAACCACAAAAAACAAACTAGGGAAAGAGGATTCCCCAATAGGCTCCTAGGGTTTTTCACCTAGAAGCTTGGTTGGGAAATAACTATCTTTCGCACTAGGTATTTTTGGTGTTCATTCAAGTGTTAGGGGCTTAGATAGTGGTGTGATATGAACATCCCTAAATTCTACAAACTAAAATTAGAAGCTAACTAGTAATGTAAAACCTAGAAAGTGCAACTATGTTTGAATACACATTGTGATATGCAAATGAACTAAAAAATGTAAGCTTAGAAACTAAATAGAAATGAATAAAATAGAATGTGTGCACTTGGGAATGAGTTGCAGATTGGAAATGTGGTTGATGCTGAAATTTAGACCTATTGGGAAACTTATGCCATTTTGGGCGACCTAGCCACAGATCTAGAAAAATTCATTGGAGCCCATTTCTGCCAAATGGGTAACCAAAAGCACAAAACTATCTGAAAAATAGGTTTAGAGGGACTAGGTCGCCATTGCTGGAAAATTAGTCCACTTCTAAATTTCTCAAAGTCAGAGAGTGGAAATGGAAGCTCTCAATATGCACATTTTTCTTTTCGAGGTATTCAATCTCGAAAGTGAAGATTCTCATCTGCAAAGTGTTCTCTAAGCTTCAACTAGGGTTTCTCCAACCTTGAAGAGCTTGGACAAGTTGTTGAAGATTATTCCACCTTTGGTTTTTTCCAAATTTGCATACAAGACCTGCAAATCACACTAAGAGGAAAAACTTGTTGATTGTTAGGGCATGGGAGTTTGCCTTGGTCAAACCCATTTTGAGTAATTAAACCAAATGATGAAAAGATAATAAAGCATGAAACAAAGGAGTGATGGATTTCACCTTGCCATGATGATTGATCTTGAGTTGCAGCAATGGAGGATTCAACCCTTGAATGCTTCTTGAGAGATGTCTTGCTGGCTTAGAGTACTCAAAGCCTATCTTTCTTGAGAAGAGTGGTGGATGAAGAAAGGAGCGAATAATGAAATAGGAGATAGAAGTGCAAAATGAGGGGAAAAAGCCCTTATTTATACAAATTGTGCCATAATTTCCCCGAAATCACACCATAGGTCGACCTTAGGGTTTAACAGACAAAATCTCGAAAGAAATTTAAATTTATTTTAAATTTTATGCCACATGGGACTAGGTCACCCAAGGTGGCGACCTAGTCCTCCTGGGCATTTTTGAGTGGTTTTCGAGGATTAAAGTGTGATTATTATTGTTTGTTGGGATTATCTCACAAAACACACTAAAGTAAGGCATGCATGTGCATTAAGGGGCCATTATGCCATAAGAAAGGGTTAATTTAATGATGACAAGCCTAGGAAAGTGTGAAAATGCTTTACAACACCTTACAACACTTTGACATAAGGCTTGGAAAGGGGTAAAAAAAGGTTGAAAAAGGTCCAAAATCCATAGGCAAGGGTCCAAATGAGTGAAATGTATCAAGGCTACACTTTTTGGCAACACATTTAGCCCCCACTTTAGTGAGATGATGAACTTGCTTCAAACTCACACTAAAGTAGCCCAATCGAAATGGTGAAGAATGGTGAAAAATGAAGAAGGTGGTGAAGCCCCTAGGATTCAAGATTCTAATTAAATTCGACATCAACTTAAGAAGACACATTAAGGGGTGAATGTTTTGCAGCACGATAAGATACATAATCATTGTTGAGAAAATGTGTCTCAACTTCCAGCTTGAAGTCCTCATTTTCATTCCTTGGCGTAATTTTGTGTTATTCCTTGGTTCTGTCGAAGGCGGAACCGAGATGGAACTTGGCATTGAACTTTTGCTAAGTTTTGGGTTTTGTCCTCGTTCCCATTCTCGCTTCGCTTCCCGTCTCTTGGTTCTCCTCACTTCGTTGTCCTTGGTTCTGTTGGAGGCGAAACCAGGATGGAACCTGGCATTGAACTTTTGCTAAGTTGCGGGTTTTGTCCCCATTCCCGTTTCGGCTCCACTTCTCGTCTCTTGGTTCTCCTCGCTTCATTGTTCTTTGTTCTATCAGAGGTAGAACCGAGATGGAACCAGGCACTGGACTTTTTCCTTGTTCCAGCTTTTGTTCCCATTTTGACTCTGGCTTCGGCTCCGACTCTAGTCTCTGCAGTAAGAGTTCTTTCTTCAGCTCCAGCTTCGGTCTCAACGTTCTTGGTAGGTGGTTATCGTTGTACCATGGACGGTGAGCTTTCTCACCATGGTAGCAAGGTGAGACAGCCTGCGGTTGGGTCTGGCAGTTATTGCAATACCGCAGACGGTGAGCTTGCTCACCACGGTGGTTGCAGTAAGGTCGTTAACGATTTGGCTGACAGTTATTGCTCTACCGCGGTGTGGCCTCTTGGTCCCACGGTAGCGTGGTAAGACCGTCAACAGTTCCTCAAACTGGTCACCGCCTTACTGCGATCTAACCTTTACTTGGATGCGGTAGTGCGGTGAAATTTTTTGATGGTGAGCTCGACAGAGCTCAGTTGGCTTACCGCCATACTGCAAGTAGGTTGTTTGAGCTCGACGATAGCACGGTAAAGTCTTGGAGAGCTCGAATGAGCTCGGGGCCAGTTTTAACCGAGTTGGACTCGAAGTCAGAAGCGATAGGCGAATGGGATGTGGACACATGGCTCAATGTTTGGCGATGATTGGACAGAAACCAAAATAGTAATTGCAGTTGGTGCAGGTCAACTCAGGGTGGCGGACTGAACCTGATTTGGGTGATGGCATTAATGCTTGGGTGGCTCGATGCAGGAAGATCGACATGGGCAGATCGATTGCATGATTGAATGTTTGATTCCTGAACCTAATGGTCAGTGTTTGGTTGGTAGAAGTAAATGAAGTGTATGAATTTCTCAGTCAAGTACATGTTTGTATATATCAGCCAAATGTATGTATTGATAGATAGGACTGTAAGTGAGACAAAGAGAGAGTTCGAACTGTATGTTTAGAAATATCATTGTAATAGTGAGAGAATAACTCTTAGCTGATGTGAGCTGATCAAAGAAGACTGAGCATTGTATGTAATTGTTTTATTATTGTAACACAATTGTCTTAACTTTGTGTGGTGGGTTTTTTACCTGAAAAAGTTTTCCCATGTATATCTTGTGTCAATTTGTGAATGCTTAAGTCAGTTATCCTTTTTTACTGGTTGTATTCATCTCAAGTAGTTTTAGAAGCTATTAGAACCTGTTTATGCTCTTCTCCTCTATTGTATTAGTGTTAAGGGAATGTATTCTGCACTATTGGGTCATTAGATCCATGTCCTTTTCCCTTCAAAGTGGTATTAGAGCTTGGCCAGTTGTGTTATCCTTATAGGAAAAAAATAGTTTTTTGCACTAATATTGTTTCAGTGGGAGTCCTACATTGTTAAAAATTGTTTTTGTTTGAGATGGCGAGTACATCGGGTAGAGTAGAGATTAAGAAGTTTAATGGCAGCAACTTTGAGTTATGGAAACTCAAAATAGAAGATTTGCTTGTGGATAGAGACCTTTGGATTGCAGTGTCTAGAACTAAGCCACAAAGTACGATGTAAGAAGCTTGGGATCTTGTTGATACAAAAGCAAGAGGTTTGATAAGACTGAGTCTAGCTGATTCTGTACTCTTGAACATCCATGAGGAGCAGTTTGTAGCTTCATTATGGAAGAAGCTTGGTGATATTTATCAAAGAAATTCTCTGGTAAATAATTTATTCCTGAGGAAGAAGTTGTACTCCTTGAAGATGGAAGAAGGTGCATCTATTACAGACCATCTAAACTTGTTTAATATGAGTGTTACTCACCTGGCATCTGTAGGTGTAAAGATAGAGAAGGAGGATCATTGCATGCTCTTGTTGTGCTCGTTACCTGACAGTTGGGATCATCTTGTGATGGCCATTGGAAGCACTACAACTGCTTTCAAGATGGAAGACGTTGTTGCCTCATTGCTATCTGAAGAGATGCGGAGGAAGTCTTCAGAGATGGCAAAAGAGTCCCTTGTTGTTCGAGGTAGACCAAAGGAGAAAGGAAAGAAGAAGGACAAGAAGTCAAAATCCAAATCTGCAAGGAGATCAAAGTCTCCTGGTAAAAAATTCAAGGTGAGATGCTAGAACTGTGGGCAACCTGGTCATATCTGGAAGGACTGCAAGGAGAAGAAGAAGAAGAATGCTTCTGACAATGAATCTTCTCAAAGTGATGCAGACACCTTCATTGCAATAGCCTTGACAACTCAGGCATCAAATGATGTCTGGCTGGTTGACTCTGGTGCATCTTTTCACATGACTTCCAATAGAGAATGGTTCTCTAAATATGAGAAGTATGACGGTAGAAAGGTGTTCTTGGCAAGTGATTCAACGTTGGAGATTGTTAGCAGAGGGAGAGTTAGAATTTAGTTTCCTGATGGGAGAGTCAAAGGTATTGGTGGCATACTTCACATACCAAGTTTGGCTTGAAATCTTCTTTCTATCAGTAAGTTAAATGATGTTGGTGTAGAAGTTTCTTTTTCAAATAAGGGATGTAAAATGGCTAGAAGTGCAATGGTGTTGGCTAAGGGTGTTTGTACTGGCTCTCTATACAAGCTGGATGCACATCCTGTTCTTTGTAATAGTGCCTCTGTAAAGTCAAGGCAAATTAGTCCATGTAGAGAAAGATGTAGACACTTCTTTATCTACAAATTCTATGGAGGTAAAACTCTCAGCTGAGAATACTATGCTATGGCATTATAGACTTGGTCACATAGGTGAGAAAGGTTTAAAAACTTTGAAGAATAAAAATCTTGTAGAAAGGCTTGATGATTGAAACCTTGAGTTCAATTTTTTTGAACATTGTATCTATGGAAAACAACACCGTGTTTCATTTTATTCTAGTACTCATAAATCTTATAGTATATTGGATTATGTTCATTCAGATGTGTTTGGTTCAGTTAATTTTCCTTCTTTATCAAAGTCTAGATACTATGTTTCTTTTATTGATGACTGTTCGAGAAGGGCATTTGTATACTTTCTTAAAAGTAAATCAAAAGTGTTCAGTGAGTTTAAAGAATTTAAATCTTTGGTAGAGAATCAAACTGGAAAGAAAATTAAATGTTTGAGGATAGAAAATGGCGATGAATTTTGTTCTGCAGATTTTAAAAGGTATTACACTGATCATGGAATTAAAAGGGATAAGACAACACCTTACACTCTACAATAGAATGGAGTTGTTGAAAGGCTGAACAGGACGTTGATGGAAAAAGAAAGGATTATGCTGAGTGGTGCTGGTCTGGAGCAAAAGTTCTGGGCTAAGGTTGTGGCTACAACATGTTATCTAATAAATAGATCTCCTTGCTTTGCTCTTGTTGACAAGACGCCTTTGGAAGCATGGTCTGGTAAGAAGCCCTCTCTGAGACATGTCTGTGTGTTTATCTATGAGGCATATGTTTATGTTTCAAATGAAAAGAGATCTAAATTGGATAACATGGCTATTAAATGTATTCTCATCGGCTATGAAGTTGGTGTGAAAGGATACAAGCTTTGGAACCTTGTTACTGAGAAGGTTTTGTATAGCAGGAGCGTTATATTTTGTGAGCTAAAACCTTCATTAAGTGATCAACAACTTGAGACAAACCAGAGTGACAAGAAGAAGGATGCAGTTGAGATTCTCCAAACTCCATAAAGGGAAGAGCTACATGGTGTACCTGAGACTGAGGAGAGATCAAGCTGCTCTGGAAGTTCTGACGATGAAGAACAACCTCAGCGTATAAGAAGATCTACAAGAGAGAAAGGTAACCTGAAAGGTATGGTTTCTCTATGTTAGATTAAAACTATGCCTATGCTTTAATTACCAACACTGATGAACCTAGGACTGTTAAAGAAGCAATCAACATGTGTGATTCAAATTCTTGGTTGGATGCCATGAATGAAGAGATGGATTCATTGAAAAAGAAAGAAACCTGAAATTTGGTACCACTACCTAAAGGGCGAAAGCCTATTGGCTGTAAGTGGATAGTCAAAAAGAAAACAAGCCTTGATGGAAGTGTTGAGAATTATAAGGCTAGGTTGGTTGCAAAGGGATTTTCTCAAATTGAGGGAATTGACTATGGAGAGATTTTTTCCCTTGTAGCAAAGCTGACATCCGTCAGATTTTTGTTATCATTGGTAGTTGTGTATGATTTTGAAATTGAACAAATGGATGTGAAGATAACGGTTCTCCATGGTGAACTAGAAGAAGAAATCTACATGTCCCAGCTTGAGCATTTTGCTGAAAGAGGTAAACAAAATCTGGTCTGTAAGTTGAATAAATCTCTCTATGGTTTAAAACAATCTCCTAGAATGTGGTACCTGAAATTTGACACGTTTGTGTTGTCAATTGGATTTGTGATATCAAAATCTGATCATTGTATTTATTATAAATCTGAGAATGATCGTGTGCTTGTTATTACTATGTATTTGGATGACATGTTATTCATTAGAAATAGGAAGACTATGATTTCTAATCTTAAATCTCAGTTGTCTACAAAGATTGAAATGAAAGATCTTGGTGCATCTAGGTACATTCTTGGAATGGTGATAACCAGGGATAGAACAAGTAGAAAGCTTTGGGTCAGTTAGAGTAAGTATGTGAAAATAGTTCTGGAGAGGTTTAGCATGGATGATTGCAAGAAGCTTGTTGTTCCAATCAAGCATGGAACTAAGCTGTCTATTGAAGACTATCCAAAATTTGATACTAAGATGGAGGACATGACCAGTGTGCCTTATGCAAGTGTTGTTGGCAATTTGATGTATGCCATGGTCTGTACAAGACCAAACATTGCCCAAGCAGTGGGAGTCCTAAGCCGATTTATGGAAAATCCAGGAAGATCACAATGGGATGCTGTGAAGAGATTATTTAGGTATTTGAAGGGGACTTCAGACTATGCCCTATGTTACCATGGAAGTTTGGTTGCATCACAGAGGACTCTCAACATTCATGGGTATGTTGATTCAGATTGGGCAGGGGACATTGACAACAGGCGATCCACCAGTGGATACACTTTCATGCTTAATGGTGGAGCAATCAATTGGATGAGCAAGCGAGAGGTTATAGTTTCTTTATCCATGACAGAGGTAGAGTATATGGTGGAAACTCATGCTTGCAAGGAGGCATTTTGGTTGAGACATTTGTGCTCTGACATTGGTTTTAATGCAGAACAAATCACTATTTGTTGTGATAGTCAGAGTGCCATTTTTTTGAAAGAATCCAAACTTTCATGCCAGGACCAAGCATATAGATGTGCAATATCACTTCATGAGGGATATGGTTGAAGATGGCAAGGTCAGTTTGGAAAAGGTTGACACCTTGAAGAATGCTGCAGACGCTTTGACAATGCCGGTTAGCACAGTCAAGTTCAAATGGTGCACATAAGCGATGGGCCTTGGGGCTTATGACCGTCAGTAAGTTTTGAAGACTTGAGGAAGCTGGAAGTGTTTGCCAAGTGGGAGCTTGTTGAAAAAATGTGTCTCAAATTCCATCTAGAAGTCCTCATTTTCATGCCTTGGCGTAATTTTGTGTTGTTCCTTGGTTCTGTCAGAGGCGGAACCGGGATAGAACCTGGCATTCAACTTTTGCTAAGTTCTAGGTTTTGTCCCCATTCTCATTCTGGCTCTGTTTCCCTTCTCTTGGTTCTGTCAGAGGCAGAACCAGGATGAAACTTGGCATTGAACTTTTGCTAAGTTCTGGGTTCTGTCCTTGTTCCCGTTCTGGCTCCACTTCCTGTCTCTTGGTTCTCCTCGCTTCACTGCTCTTTGTTCTATCAGAGGGAGAACTAGGATGGAACCAGGCACTAGACTTTTGCCTTGTTCTAGCTTTTGTTGCCATTCTAAATTCGGCATCGACTCTGGCTCCGGCTCCGGTCTCCGCAGTAAGAGTTCTCACTCTAGATCTGGATCTGATCTCAACGTTCTTGGCAGATGGTTACCGTTGTACTGCAGATGCTGAGCTTTCTTATCGCGATAGCGCGGTGAGACCACCTGTAGTTGGGTATGGCGGTTACTGCAATACCACGGATGGTGAGCTTGCTCACCGCGGTGGCTGCGGTAAGACCGCCAACGGTCTAGCTGATGGTTACTGCTCTACCACGAGGTGGCCTCTTGGCCCCCACGGTAGTGCGGTAAGACCATCAGCGGTCCCTTAGACCGGTCACCATCTTACCGCGGTCTAACCTTCACCTGGCTACGGCAGCGCGGTGAATTTTTTTGATGGTGAGCTTAATAGAGCTCGGTTGTCTTACCGCCATACTATGAGTAGGTCGTTTGAGCTCAGCAGTAGCATAGTAAAGTCTTGGAGTGGAGAGCTCGGACGAGCTCAAGGCCAGTTTTGACCGAGTTGGACTCGGAGTCAGAAGCAATGGGCGAATGGGATGCGGACACTTGGCTCAGTTTCTGGAAATGATTGTACAGAAACCAAAATAGTAATTGCAGCTGGTGTAGGTCAACTCAGGGTGGTAGATTGAACCCGATTTGGGTGATGGCATTAATACTGGGTGGCTCGATGTAGGAAGATCGACGTGGGCAGATCGTTTGCGTGATTGAATGGCTGATTCTTGAACCTGATGGTCGGCATTTGATTGGTAGAAGTAAATGCAGTGTATGACTTTCTCAGTCGAGTACATGTTTGTATCTATCAGCCAAATGTATGTATGGATAGATAGGACTGTAAGTGAGACAAAGAGAGAGTTCGAACTGTATGTTTAGAAATATCATTGTAATAGTGAGAGAATAACTCTTAGCTATTGTGAGCTGATTAGAGAAGACTCAACATTGTATGTAATTATTTTATTACTGTAATAAAATTGTCTTGAGTTTGTGTGGTGGATTTTTTACCTGAAAAGGTTTTCCTACGTATATCTTGTGTCAATCTGTGAATGCTTAAGTCGGTTATCCTTTTTTACTGGTTGTATTCATCTCAAGTATTTTTAGAAGCTATTAGAACCTGTTTATGCTCTTCTCCTCTATTGTAATAGTGTTAAGGGAATGTATTCCGCACTATTGGGTCACTAGATCCATGTCCTTTTCCCTTCAATCATGCAATGACAAGAACTAGAGTGGAGAGAAGAAGGAAAGGTGAAAATTTTGGATCAAGCTTTGATCGTTTGTCCAGGTAGTTGTGGATCATATATACGTTGTTTGTTCAAAAATTTGATGTGGACTCACTTTAGGGCAATGAGACGTTTAGTTTTTTGCTGGGTGACAAGGCCCAAAAGGTGAGAAACATACACTAGGCTGGTATGCACTCACACATGCACAAAGGTGGTTGTGGGGAAATTTGTGCCCCTGGTTAGGCTTCCTACTTAAATCATACCAAAGTTATACCTCTTGATAACTTTGATAAGGCGCCACAAAATAAAATGATTTTTAAAATGATGCAAGGAATATTCAAAGGGATTTTTCTTAGTTCGTGCAATGTCTCATCCTAGGGAACATCATGTGCAATGTCACCAAAAGAGGAAAACTGCAAATGGACTCATCTTGTTTACAAGAGAGGAAATGACTCATCTTGTATCCAAGAGAGGAAAAATGCAAATGTCTCATCATGGGAAACATTGTACCTAATGTTTCCAAGAGAGGGAATCGCAAGAAGAAAAAAATCACACATTGAAATGTGAGTGTCGATGTATGCCCCCACTTTAAAGTGGTTGCTAACACCATTACTGTGAGAAATTTCTTTAAAGTAGAAGAGGAAAGAAAATTGGAGGAGAAAGATAGTATGTCACATGCAAATAAACTTAAGACATGTCGTCCACTTCCCAAGCTTGCTCTTATATGTTCATGAAATGTTAACGACTAGCCAAAAGACACAATGACAAGTGACATACGAGGAAAAGGATACCTAACCCCTTGCCCCCACTTAGTGCAGGACAAGAGTGAGACAAAATGATTGATGAGATGTGAGGTAGAGTGAAAATCAATATCGATTAGAGGAATGAGGTGGCCCCACATAAGGGAGAACACCAAAATCCTTAAGATGTTGGATTTTGCTACTCAAGGTCTTACATTCATAAGTGGAATAACCATGAACTCGGTGGTAGGCACAAAAGGAATGTTTGTTGTAATATTTCTTTTGAGTTCTAGGAGGAAGGGATATCAAGTGATCTTCGAGGAGTCTCAACAAGTTACCCTCTTGATCAAGGGGAGACGGTGATCTTTGGGTGCATAACAAAGAAGTGTCTTTCTTAGTATATAATGTCATATCTATGCAAGGCGTTATAGATTGTGAGATTTTGTATACTCCTTTAGAGGAGTGTGTAAAATCTAAATCAATAGTGGGTTGTGAGATGGCATTGACCTTAAGCAAATATTCCCTTGTTGGTTTCAATTCTTGCAAAGGATCACTTTTGAAGGTAGGGTTAGAAGGGTGATTTGGGATGGTGTTGATGTTGGAGGGAGGCTTGATGATTTCGATGAAAGGAAAAAATCCAAGACCATGATGTGTTGTTTGTGTAGGAGGCTCAATAGGCTTGTAGATACCTTGTTCATTAGCACCACATCCTTTTCCACTATAGCCAAGTTTTTTCATAAGCTCATAACCTTTTCCATAGAGTTTTTTCAATGCTTTTGGATCAAGTGAGGGTTCATTGTTGGTTGTATTGGTTAAAGTGGTTGAAGTGGATGTTGGCGAAGGATCTTCTAAGTCTTGTGTGGACAAGGATACACTTCCCTTTTCAGATTCTTTGTTGGTGATCTTGGATTCTACTAGTAAAGGAGGTGAGAAGTCTAAGGAACCCTAATCATCAAATAAGGGTGTTTGTTGTACAGGTTCCACTTGTTTGGTTGGTCTTGAAGTGGTGAAGGGTTTGGATTTATTTTTATCAAGTTGTAAGACACTAAATGGCTCAAGATCAGCGTCAAGTGTGTACACTTTTTTGTTGTAGATGTACTTCATCTTACGATGAAGAGTGGAAGGCACTCCATTCATTGCATGAATTCATGTCCTACCTAAGATGAGGTTGTATGAAATATCATGAGGCATAACATTGATCAGTGTGTCTAATGTGGCCACTCCAATGGTAAGAGGAAAAGTGATCGCACCAAGTGACTTTTGTCCTATACTATCAAATCCATTGAATGATTGATTTATCGATATGGAGTTGATCCAAGAGATTGACACTACACATATTAATAGGGGAGCCATTATCAACAAGGGTTTGATTGATCCCTATGTGTTTGTATTGAGATATTATTATAAGAGCGTTAGCTTGTTTTTGCACATCCAAAGGAGGGAGCTCACTTTGGTTGAAAAAAATGTCAGCATTGAAGCCTTGAATCATAGCTGCTATGTCATTTTTTTGTGCAGTTGAAGGGATAGGAATTTGTTGTAAGGCATTTTACATCATATTGTGATAGTGAGGGGAGGTTTGAATAAGGTCCCATAAAGATATTTTAGTAGGAGTATTCCTTATTTGGTCAACAAGATCATACTCCCTAAGAATGGAATTTAAGCGAGGGGCAATAGGTAAGATGGGAGGGGATGAAGGTAAGGAAGTGGAGGTTGGTTGTTGTGAGCGTGGGTTGTTTCATATGTAATGTGTGTGAGCAATGGTATTATAACTCGGTTGTTGCAACAGATTATTCTTAGGTGGGTAGAGGGTAAATTTAGGTTTAGTTGTGCTTGAAGGGGGGTAAAGGATGAGTTGAGGTTGGATAATATTAACATACCATAAGAGAAGGAGAGTCTAGCATAGGCTCCACATCTTCTTGGAAGGGCATAATATTATTAGGGGAATGATCAATGATGGAGTGATTAGGAGAGGATGTTATTTGATTATCGAAGGTCTCATTCTCTTGTTCCATACTATCTACCCTAGTATGAGAGCTTGGAAGAGGTTCACTACATGGTTCATAAAAATACGGTGAGGCATCAAGAGAAGGACCACTATGGTTTTCAAATAGATTATCCCAAAGGGTGGGAAAATTAGGCAAGGGAGGTTCAAGAGTCTCACAACTCTTAATAGGTGTATCTTCTAACACCAACTTATCCTCTTTGCATCGAGGAAGGATATTAGAAGAAGGGAAATTTTGAGCGTCATGGTTAGGGAGAATAGGTAAGGAAATGTTTAGAAATGTGTTTATGATGTCAGGATTTTGTTGTTTAGTGTCTTCTAAAGGGGGATGAGGAGAGGGAAAATCAAGACCATCAACACTTGTAGATTCTTGCACCAAGATACCTTCGTCACTAAAAGGAGAGGTATAGGGAGAAGCACAAGTATGATTGTTATGATTGTCAACACTAATGTCCTCATCAAGGGGTAATGTAATGTTAATAATAGTTTCAATGTTTTGGTTATTAACATGTTCTTTAATGAATTCATTATTGTAATCTACATTGAACTCATACGAAGGAATGTTGTATTTATGAAATCCATTTGAAACCAAATCAAAGCCACATCTTTTGAAAGAAAACATTCTTATGAAGAGAAATGAAAGAAAGTGCAATGCAATGACTTAAAGTTGAAATGCAATTTTCAGATGTAAAACAACGTAATTTTCTTATACACTATGCAACAATCTGAAAAAGAAATGTAGTATATGCAAAATTGAAACTAGGTAATGCATGAAATGAGATAATTTAAGCTAATTTTAATGAAATGAATGTAACAGAAACACAACCAATGGATAGATAGTTACTGGCACAAAATAGAAGATTAAAAATAGGTTTTTCAACTTTGTAAATGATAGTTTTAGGGGCCTAAAGGGACTAAGTCGCCCAGAGTGGTGACTTAGTCCTCCTAGTGATTTTTTTGAGAATTTGCAGGATGTTTTGATGGATTCAAGTGGTTTCTATATAAGGTGATGTAGACCTAAAATTCACATGCAATATTTCATAATTTTTTAATGTTTTGATATGCAAAAGATGCAACCATATGCACTTTCACTAATGCAAACTTTGAAACCCTAGAATGAAAATTTACTAATGCAACATGCAATGCAAGTTAATTATAGGGAAATGAAGGACTCTAAACTAGAAAGCAATGGTATTCGAATGTCAGGCTCACCAAAATGAACCAAAAAAAAAAAACTAGGGAAAGAGGATTCCCCAATAGGATCCTATGGTTTTTCACCTAGAAGCTTTTTGAATACACATTGTGATATGCAAATGAACTAAGAAATGTAAGCTAAGCTAAACAAAAATGAATCAAATAGAATGTGTGCATCGAGAAATGAGTGTAGACTAGAAATGTGGTTGATGCTAAAATTTAGGCCTGTTGGGACATGCCATTTTGGGCAACCTAGTCCCAAATCTGGAAAACTTCATCGGAGCCCATTTCTACTAATGGGTATCCAAAAACATAGAAATCTCTAAAAAATAGGTTCACAAGGACTAGGTCGCCATTGTTGGTGACTTAGTCCACTTCTGAATTTTTGAAAGTCAGAGAGTGGAAATGGAAGCCCTCATTCTGTACTTTCTGCTCCTCCAGGTATCCGGTCCCAAAATTGAAGATTCTGGTATGCATGTGTTCTCCAAGGTTCAACTAGGGTTTCTCCAACCTTGAAGATCTTGGACAAGTTGTTGAAGATTCTCCCACCTTTTTTCTTTGTCAAATCTACATACAAGACCTGCAAATAACACTAAGAGGAAAAACTTGTTGATTGTTAGGGCATGGGGGTTTGCCTTGGTCAAACCCCTTTTCAGAAATTAAACCAAATGATGAAAAGATAATGAAGCATGAAACAAAGGATTGATGGATTTTACCTTGCCATGATTATTGATCTTGAGTTGCAACAATGGAGGATTCATCCCTTGAATGCTTCTTGAGAGATGTCTTGTTGGCTTAGAGTACTCAAACCCTAGCTTGCTTGAGAAGAGCGGTGGATGAAGAAAGGAGTGAATAATGAACTAGGAGATAGAAGAAGTGAAAAATGAGGGGGAAAACCCTTATTTATATAATGTGTGCCCTAATTTCCTCGAAATCACACCACATAGACCGACCTTAGGGTTTAAGAGACAAAATCTCAAAAGAAAATTAAATTTATTTTGAATTTTATGCCACATGGGACTAGGTCGCCCAAGGTGGTGGCCTAGTCCACCTAGGAATTTTTGAGTGGTTTTTGAGGATTAAAGTGTGATTATTATTGTTTTTTGGGATTATCTCACAAAACACATTAAATTAAGGCATGTATGTGCATTAAGGGGTCATTATTCCATAAGAAAGGGTTAATTTAGTGATGACAAGCCTAGGAAAGTGTGAAAATGCTTTACAACACCTTACAACACTTTGACATAAGGCTTGGGAAGGGGTAAAAAGAGATTGAAAAAGGTCCAAAATCCATAGGCAAGGGTCGAAATGAGTGAAAAGTGTCAAGGATACACTTTTTGGCGACACAGTTAGATATAGCATTGATGAATTTGGTTATAGGCTTTGGGATTTTGAAAATGAAAAAATTGTGAGAAGCAGGGATGCCATATACAATGAGAAAGTATTGTACAAAAATTAGTTGCAACAACATGAGAAGAAATAAAATGATTATGCAGTGCTAGATGATACTCCAAACAACAATGTTCTATTGGTTCCTCATGCTCCGTAACAACAACAAATACCACAAACTCCAGTAAATGTTAGACAATCTTCAAGGATAAGTAGACCTCCATAAAAATATTCTCCCTCTTTGTATTTTATTTTATTAATTGATGTTGGTGAGTCAGAATGTTATGATGAAGATATGTAGATGGATACCAAGGTTCAGTGGGAGCATGGAATGGAAGAAGAAATGGACTCCTTGCTGAAATATTAGAATAGGGAATTATGCAAGTTGCTTGCAGGTAAAAAGGCTTTACCAAACAAATGGGTTTATAGGTTGAAAGAGGAGGATGGAGGTAAGAAAATATTTAAATCCAGGTTAGTTGTAAAGGTATTTACACATAATAGGGTATTGATTTTGATGATATTTTTTCTTCAATTGCTAAAATGACTTCTATACACATTGTTTTAAGTATTGTGGCTACTGAAGATTTACATTTGGAACAGCTAGATGTTAAAACAAGCTTTCTCCATGGTGATTTGGAAGAGGAAATATATATGGACCAACCACAAGGATTTGAGGTCAAATGTCAAGAAAAATTGGTATGGAGATTGAAGAAAATTTAATATGGCTTGAAGCAAGCGCTTTGGCAATGGTATATTGAATTTGATAGCTTTATGGCCGAGCATGGCTACAATCGTTGTAATTCAGACCATTGTGTTTATTTTAAGAGGTTAGATGATGATATCTATATTATTTTATGTATATGTTGACAATATGCTTGTAGTGGGGTCTAACATGGTTCACATTAAGGAGTTAAAACATCTGTTAGAAAATTATTTTGCTATGAAAGATTTGGGGGCAACGAAACAAATCCTTGGTATGAAGATTACAAGAGATAGGAAAAACAGAAAGTTATTTTATCTCAGGCTTATTATATTGATAAGGTGTTGCAAAGATTTCATATGGAGAATGCTAAAGCTATCTACACACCTTTTCCTAGTCACGTTAAATTGACAAAGGATATGTGTCCAAAGACACAAGAGGAGGAAGAAAAAATATCCAAGGTACCATATGCTTCAGCTGTAGGTAGTTTAATGTACGCCATGGTATGCACAAGATCGTATATTACACATCTTGTAGGAGTTGTTAGTAGGTATATGAGTCATCTTGGAGTTGAGCATTAGAATACGATAAAATGGATTCTCAAGTACTTGAGAGGTACATCCAATAAATGTTTATGTTTTGGGGGCCCTAATATTGATTTAAAAGGCTATGTTGACTCAGATTTGGTAGGGGATATAGATACCAAGTGGAGTACCACAGGTTATGTATTTATGGTTGGTGGGACAATAGTGAGTTTGATTTCTCAGCTTCAAAAAGTGGTTGCTTTATCCACAATGGAGGTAGGGTATGTTTCTACAACAAAGGCATTAAAGGAGATGATTTGGCTACAACTTTTCATGGAAGAGATTGGAAAATAACGAGATGAAATCACTTGTTTACAGGTAGCCAGAGTGCTATATATCTTGCAAAGAATTATACCTTTCAGTCTACAACCAAACACATACAGCTGAGATACCATTTCATTCAGTCAGTATTGGAGGATGGATAGGTAAAGCTGGAAAAGATACATACAATTGCCAATCCAGTGAATGTGCTTACAAAGGTGGTGACAAGGGAGATGTTGAGCTCCTTTTCAGCTTCAGTTGGTTTTCATGGTTAAAATTATAACAAAGCAACGGGGTCCAAGGTGCTTATTTCCAGTGGGAGCTATAAGTGCAGTGGTGTCATCCAAAATTTGTCTCCAAGTGGGAGATTGTTTGGTATGGAGCTTGATCAGTCTCCAAGTGGGAGATTGTTGGTATGTAGCTATTGATCATGATATACTATACACTCTTCATGTATACTTTCCAGGGTTCGGAGCTGAGTTGAGTTTCGAGCGGGGGTTTGAGGGTGGCAACCCACAAAAAGTGGGGGTTCTAGGGCATCAGCCTCGAGAAAAAAATTTCTCCTTTTTTTTTGCTTCATCACTAACAAGATAAAAAATGAATTTGTAAAACCCTAATTCTAGAAGCTTATAAATATCTTGTAATAAGTGGTTGGGATGGGAGTTGCAACAAGGCATTATTCATGAGATTGTAATATGTTTTGCACTGGATAATAAAATCATTAGATGGTTGCGGTTTTTTGGATGTAGCCCATATTGGGTCAACCACGTTAAATTCTTTATGTTGTCTTGTTTCTACTATAATTTTTGTGTGTGTTATATTTCTCTATTTTATCAATCAAATTTGTAATTAATTGTTAGATATCTACCTTCTAACCCTAACAAAGTTTTCCCAAAACCTATTTGATCGTCTAGATCCTAAATATCCCAAGTTAAGTTATATGTTATGATTGATTTGCATGACCTCATGAAATTCCATAGCCTATATCCAAGTGAGAGAGACTTGTTGTTCTAATAATCCTTGATGGATCATTTCTATCTAGGTATTTGTGTTAAAGGACTCAAGACCACTTTAGCAATGGTTGACTAAACATTCTCCACACCCATTAGCACCCAAAGCTTTATTTTGAGATAGCTGATTTTTTAAACCCACGCCACCCCCTTCTTCGGGTTTGCATATTTTATCCCAAGCTATGAGAGATATTTTATCCTTCTTAGATGTACCTTGCCAAAAACTATTCTCATCTTATCGTTCAATTTTTGGCATGTTCTTATCGGTAGCGCTGAACATGACATGAAGTAAATTTGCAATGCTAATATCACCAGTTTCTACATTGTGATTGTGACTAACCATGAAAATCATTCCCCTTGCCATGATTCCAATCTACTTGCAATTTTTTCCCCTAAGAGATCCCATAACTTTCTTGTCTAAAGCCCCTCATCTAAAGGTAAACCCAAGTAAAAACATGGTAAGTTACCTATATTGAATTTCAAGACTGATAAATTTTTGTTCCTTCCTAGAGGTGGTGAAGAAAAATAAAATCTTTGATTTTGCTGCATTCACTAATTGGCTTGAAGTCTACGTATAAATTTAGATTATTTCCTTTATTTTATTTTCCTCCTTCATCTTTGGAGTTCCAAATAACATTGTGTCATCTATGAACTATTGATGTGATATCAAAGGTAGGTTTGATGCTATTTGAATTCCTTCCATTTTTCTTATCATTGTTGCTTGGTTTATAGATATCCCTAAAGCATCCACCATTATTATGAAAAGGAATGGTGATAGAAGATCCCCTTGCTACAATCCTCTGGAAACCTCAAAGAAGCCTCCAAGAGACCCATTGATCAAGACTGAGAACCTTATACTATCAATGCAACTGAAGATCCAATCCATCCAGGTTTTTTCAAAGCTGAAGTCTTTCAACACTTTCAACATGAACCTCCAATCTACCCTATCATATGCTTTCTTTATATCCAACTTCACAAGAATTCTCGTTCTTCCATTTTTTTGTATTAAATTGATAGCCTCTTGCACTAAGACTACTCCATACAAGATTGAGTTGTTTGAGACAAATCTAGTTTTCTCTTCTGAGATAATGTATAGTAGTATCTATATGACCCTACTAATGTTCATTAAACTTGGTGATATTCACATAATTCAGAGGTGGTATCTAACTGAATAGTCCACTAAACCCTTGTAAATACTCCATTTAATTATCAACCAGGGATAACATAAGATTGTGATCGTGTTGGAATTGTATGTGCAAGACTCTATACTACCTACATCATCCTAGTATAGGTGTTTACACATGTGGAGAAACATAAATTGGAAAATAGTAAAAATAATTAAATATGGAACTATTGCTATGAGTACTTACAACTAAAGACTATGACTAGTTCACTATCTAAACTAAACTCTGTAACTAACTAATGTTTTTAACTTGACTCACTCCAGAGGATAATGCATTGAGACAAAAAAAGCATGAAATACAAGACAAGATCGTATTCATGATTTCATTCACATTCACAACATGAAGAATCTAATTAATAAAAATGCAATAATTAAGGTAACTACTATAACAAATATAGAAATAAATGTGTTAAAATTAAAATTGGGAACACTTACCTTGAGTGGCCCTTGCTCAAGTGAATTCCTTCACAAGATAAACTCAAATCTAGCTTCTCAAATCAATTAATTACAATGATAAATGAAAAACCTCTTCATTACATAAAATGATATTTCACAATCCAATAAGAATCTTCAAGGATATATTATTCATAAAAACATAACCAGAAACAAGTATTGTCTATGTAAACAAAATAAAACTATCTAAAAATGTCCAATTGCTATATCTACTACGCTTGTTATTCTCCTCGACCATGGAGTTAGATATATAGGTTCAAGGGAGTTTTATTGAAAGAAGAACTCAAAACAAAAATCTAAATGAAAATCACCACTCCCTTATGAAATAGAGTGTGACAAATTTTGCATAGCTGAAAACATAACTAAAAAGATAAAAGAAGTTGATTAGAAGTGCAACTCTATTGCAATGATAAAACAAAAATGTGGATTGTGGAAATAGTCATGTTGGATTCCTGATCATAGAAAACTCTCTCTTCCTTCAATGGTCTTATTGATTGACATGGTGAGTCACAATCATCCTCATTAATGAATGCCTCCAATTTTGAAACAATTGCATTCTTCTTATTCTAGAACTTCTCCTGCATCACTGTCTAAAATCCTTTGGATGTGGGGTGCACTCTTTAGTTGGTGCGGGCTACAGTCTACTTGCTCTAGATTCTTGGATGTAAGGGGTTAGTTCACCTAACATATACACAATACTAATAACCATAATTTAAATATAGATCTACACTACATCCCATACATATTCATAAATTTTAACTATGAAATTACTAACATACCATAATCATATTTCCATATACTAAAACTAGGTTCAAGTTGCATGATGATCATAAAAAGATAGTAATGTTCAGGAATATGTATGAAATGAGTATCTGGAAATGTCTACAAGTATGCATTAAACAATATAAAACTAACTAATAATTGGCCTCATCATTCCCCCCAACTAGACATTTTCTTACATCCTCAAGCAAAGAAATTTAAGATTGGAGGTTATACCACAAGGTCATATCCCTAAGATCTGTAATCACATCCACTCCTTTCAGCTGCTTCAAATAAAAACCTCCATAGCATGAAATTCTTGCCCATCTAACATTATTATTTTCCTCTCGTTCTACGCTATTTTCTCCCGTCCAATGTGGCACTAGGTAGAGAAGCATAGGTGGTTGGAAGGTAAGAGGTACTCATGAAAGTCCCTTGTCTCTGGCAATATCCATATACCTGCAAACCCTTTCAAGCATGTTTATTAAGTTATATAAAGAGTTGGGTTCCTTTTTCTATAATTCAGGGGTCAAACTTTCCCATCTTTCTTTTACAAAATGAATATGATCGATAAGACCCACACCTAGATTTTTCATCCTGATATAATCATTTTCTCTTGAATTTGTGATTTTCTTCCCTACACCCTTATGCTTGATAAGTTATGTCCATTCTTCTATTATTACACTGGGGTTATTGGATTCTTTTATGACTTGGAGAGGAATTGATTTCTCTCTTTCAACATAATCCTGTATGATTTCACCCCTTTGTTTCTCATTTATGAAGTAGGAAGCTAATGCCCTGATTTGTAAATAACCCATAAATATCAATGACTTCCATTATGTATTATTTGACATGACATGTAGTTATGCAAATAAAATTCACATAACTGATCCTATATATTAGGTATAGAATAAAAAATGTAAAAATTTAAATTTCTTGCTCACGATAATTGACAAGTTATCGATCAGTTGATTGAATTGGAAACTTAGGAATTACTCTTGTAAAAATAAAGCATAAATTCTAGTAGGAGATCTACATTTAGTGATTTGAGCATCCTTGTCTGCTATCTCCTCAACTTTAATTGTAATTTTTTTCAATTCATTTTCTTTCTTTTTTCTAATACTCTATTGTGGTTTGAAACCTTCCTTTCTTTTTCCTTCTCCCACTCTTTTCTTTGTTGGGAGAATTCTTGAGTTAATTTTCATACCTAATAGTCTAGATACATTATAGTGTGATAATTTTTAGTTCTTATGAAAGTGGATCTTTTGTTTTCAGCTACAATTTTTTTATTTCCCGCCTTCACTATGGAAAGTTGTGCAAGTAAGTCCAGTTTAGACCCATGCCCATATGTGTGAAGCTTCTCTTCCAACTCCTTAATTTTTAACTCTTTTTGTGTTTCTCTGTTCATAAGACTTTACCAACTCCTCCAATTGTTTGATTTTGTCTAATGCTTCATGTAACTCTTTCTTGGCATTCCTCTCTTATATGAATAAATTTTCATCCTTCTCTAAAAACTAATCATCATCACCCATAGTATAATCACAAACCTCACTAATGGGGCTTTATGGGGTTCTCTTCCTTGTCTTTTTAGCAACAAAAACATCCTCTAAATCAGATTAAGAGGTATTTGAGATATACAATTTCCTTTTAACTAGTGTATGCACATTCCCAAAAAAAATTCCTTTAGTTCTGAATTTGTTTCTATTGTCACAATATTTTCCTTCTACCACTTCTTGATTGAATCCCTCATAACACCCTTGTTTTTCAAGCAGTGTGAATGCCTTGGCTGGGTGGATTTCTTCTTCTACACTTTTGTGGCTGCAAAGGAAGGTCCACCTTTCCTCTTTCTAGTTTTTGGTATTTTGGAAGAAGTGGGAGTTTCTTCGATATCCTCTATTGTGGGTTGCTCAAAGGCTATGAGTCATGAATTTTGTAGACTATGCTCCTTTAGATCTCCTATATTGTGGATAGGTGAAGCAGTAGGTGAACTAAAGGGAATTTCCCTCACTGATGTAGTAGATGATTTTTTATTTTTTTTGGGACAACTGGTTCTTCAAAAATGTTACTGATATGATTACAAATTAAGAAGCTTTCCCATGAAACATGTAGATGTTAAACCCTTAAACTTCTTTTTACCAAATAGGATGACTAAGCAATAATGTGATAGTGTTGTATTGTTTCTCTTCCTTTTATATTTAGAACCCATTCATTTCAATAGATTATAAAAAAATTGGGAGAATTAACCCTCCTATTATGTTGAAGATGGTTCAAAAGATTGAAATAAACGATATATAATAAAGACTTCCTACCATCACATGTAAGATACTTAACAACATATGCAACAATAGAAGCCCAAATTGATGGAAACGATAACCTTTTAGTACCTTGGGATGTTGAGTCAAGGTTCTCTCCATGTTCTCTAAATTCATCTCTGGTAGCTACAACATTTTTTCGTGATTGGGAATTCATCTCCTTCTCTTGGCAAGCTAGACACTTGCAATTAAAATTTTTGAATCATCAACCCTTAACCCTCGAACAATGGCTTCATCATTTTGAAGTGTTTCTACAAAGTGTTGCCTCATGTCCTCATTATGTTTTGTCAAAGAAATATTCCAACCATCCTACTTGTCTAAAAATAGGTAGAACCAACCTATCTTCCAATGATTGTTGATGTGCAAATGGTTCTCTATGAACTATATCTCCACCCATGATGACAAACTGGTTTGTTTTTTCTTGGATAGATGCATAGAGTTGAGTCCACAAAATGTGGAAGTTTTTTCCTTAGCCAAAATCCCAAAATTAGGCTCAACAAAATAAGATCTCATTTTTTAATAAACGAGATCTTGTTTAGGTTCAGGGTTCTAAGCCTAAAACTAAAAAGAGATCCTATTTTTTGAAATTCGGGATCCCGTTTTTAAAACATTAGGATCTTGTTTTTCAAAACAGGATCCCATTTTGAACTTTTTTCATTTTCGACAACTTTCCATTTTTGGAAACTTTTCAAAGTGGGATCCCGTTTTGAAAACTTTCCACTTTTGGAAACTTTTCAAAATGGGATCCTGTTTTGAAAAATTTCCATTTTTGGAAACTTTATGTTTTTGGCAATTTTTCAAAACGAGATCCCGTTTTGTAAAAGCATAATTTTTTTTTTATGAAATGAGATCCCGTTTTAGAATTGGGATCCCATTTTTTAAAATATGATTTTTTGGTCGGGTTTGTGCTTTATTTTTTGGTTCAGGTAAAGGCTTGGGGACCTGAATCTCAACTTTGGACCTGGTTTGACCTGCAACTTGAAGGTCATGTCAATGTCATAAGAAAATAGTGACTTTGGACATATGTTTGAAGACCTTTTTTGCAATTATTTTTTATGAAATTAAAACCCATTATAGATGAGAAAATGTAGATTCCAAATATGTAATTTTTTTTACAATTGGATTTTTTTTCTATTTTTAAATTAATTTTTGATGAAACTGGTGCATAAACTTGAAATATTAGGGAATTTTAATATTTTAATAATATTTTAATAACCTTTTATTAATTTTTTTTTTGTAAAACGAATTGCATGAAAACTTACTTCAAACAATTCTTTTCAATTTGAAAAAAACAATTCAAAATAAGATAAGATTAGGTCATCTTATGTGTGATGTACATGATGATTTTTCAAAACAACAAATATGGCTAATAAAAAATTAACAAAAAAAATTCAAATAAAAATTACAAAAAAAAATTGAAAACGTGCTTCAGTGAGTTACAAATCTTTTCCCAAAAGGATTTAAAAAAACATGATTATTTAGGTCAAAATATGGATGACGTACACATGCATGGTATGGTAAAAAAGTGACTTTTAAATAGTGGTTTTTAGAAATTCTTATTGAAAATCAATTTGTATCATCTAGGTATTGAAATAAATTACATATTTGGAAACTAGATTTTGAATACTACATTTTATGATTTGTGAATTTTTTTAAGATTCCATCTCTAAGTGCTTCAAATTTTAAGTTCAAATGTAACAAATTCTAAAAATTAGGGAAAGCACTTCCACTTTTTGGCCAAAAAGTGGACTCACCTTCTTGCACACACTCTTTTACAACTTCAACCACTCCAATCATTTCTATATGTATACTTGTGTTCCTCAAATTCAACTATTTCTTTCCCTCTGAGCTTGATTTAGCTTGAATTATGGCTTGGAAATGGGGAAAATAAATGACAAAGGATTGCAAAACGGTTTTTGGTGGCTTGATTTTGGCTTCTTCCCCCCAACTTAAGATATTAAATGATCTTACTTAATTGTACTTTCCTAGGCTAAGGGTGTTATTACATGTAGTGGAATTATGAACATGAATACGAAGCATGCAAAATTAAATATGTAATCAAGTCAAAAATTAATTACAATACATGATAATTATGGAAAAGTAGTATGTGTACTTGTTAAAGTGGAGTGAACTGAACTTAGCTCGTGTGAAGCTGATTAGGAGTGTCTGTAGTGAGATTATGATTTGGTTGTTTCTGAATTACAATTAGTGATATATGAAATGCCAACTTGGCATGTGGTAATTGAAAGGCTTCGAAACGTATGGGTAATGGGATATGAAATGATATGCTTGATGCATGGAAATTGATGAATGTGATGTGGGATATGATGGGTGAAGATGGAAATAATTAAATGATAGCTATATGGTTGCATGGACGAAAAAATAAACTGTATATGGATGACATACAATTAATTCAGTTGAAAGTTTTGAAATTTCAAATAGGAAAGTGTTGTGGGTGCTTGCATCAATAGGTCCCTTTCTGAACCATGTCACATTTTTATTGATGAAGCTACACATCCCTACTACATCATAGAATGTGCTCGAAAATGATTTTTTATTTTTGTCACCTATTTTGTGTGTGCATGTGGAGTATGATAGGGAATTATGCCTAGTCGACCTTAGTAGGTGAGCTATGTAGCTCATTTGTTGAGTCAACTGGAGAACTTGTAGTATCTGCTACTGAATCTTTTTTGTTTATTACAATGTCTTTATCAGGATCGATGTCTGGTACAATGTTATTATTAGATTCATTGGCTGGTCCACATTGATGCATTAAGGAAATAAGGAAGTCATCCTTTTGTGTTGTATTTTTATAAAGTTTTAGTCTATGGCCATTAACCAGTAGTGAAAATATGACTGCATCAATTTTCTACAACTTTATTGCTCCATTTGCGAGAACTTGTTGTATATCATATGGTCATAACCACCTTGTTTGTAGCTTCCCTTTATAATATTATATCTTGAATCAAAGAGAAAATCCCAATATCCCACACCAAACTCTTTTTTTTTTATGAATTGATCATTCCATTTGACTCTTTATTTCTGAACAATCTCAATATGGTGCATAGCTTCCATCCTTATCTCATCTAATTCATTTAGATTGTGTAATCTTTAGTTTTGTCTTGTTGTCAAGTCTATATCCAATTCAAGTGTTTTCTTGAGTATTTTGTATTCAAATTCAATTGGAAGGACTATTTTTTTATCATACACCAACTCATATGGTGTCAAACCTCTTGTAGTCTTCCAGGTTGTCTTATAGGCCCATACTATCTCAGGTAACCTTGTTTCCCAATCTTTCCTATGAATATACACTATTTTAGTTAGGATGTTTTCAATCTCCGTATTTGTTACTTTCACTTTCCCATTGGTTTGAGGGTGGTAGGGTGTTGATTTTCTATGCCTTATTTCATATTCCTAGACCAATTTAGTAATCAACTCTAATGTGAATTGGGGACCGTAATTTGTTACAATTTCTCTTTGCACTCTAATGGCACTCTCAAATTTTGCAAATTTGAGATGCTTATTTCAAAAAATTTGTTTCTGCACTTTCAGAAGACACCGGATGAATCAGTCCCAACTGAACCGCTTTGGAGGCTTATATTTTGAAGCCTATTGATTGTCGTGCAAAACCCAGTTGCAGACATACTCAGTAGTCATATGTGAGTAGGCATGTCAAATTTTAGCTTCCCACGATGAGTTCTAACAACGTTTCGAAAAGTGAAGCTGGAAGTTTTTTTTGCATTGTTCTGCTATTTGCAGATTGTCAGCTTACGAAACAACTTCCTGTTTGAGCTTGGTTTTTGTAACAAGTTCACTGTCATGTCAGAACGAATGTTGTTCCATATTCTCCATACCTAAATGATCTCGGGTGTCAGTTTGCAGAACTTCATGATCTGAGTTGCTATTTTTAGCAGATCGAAACCAAATGCAGATTGTTTTGTTTTGCATCTGCATTCCTGTTAGCCTTTCTGAGGGGCCAACTTCGACCGTCAATAACTTTTGATTGGTGATGTTTCAAAGCAATTCCTTTTGCACACATGCTCAGGGTATCTTAATGTTCCAATGTGTCTAATGGCATTTCACCAAGAGTTGATTTGTTATTTTTACAAATGGGCAGTTGGATCAGTTTTAATTGGTGCAGAACAGCTGCTGTTTCAGAAAGGTTTAATCGGGAAACTTCACTAATTAATATCCGGTTCCTTGTGACCTGTTTCTCTGAGTCGTATTTTGCACTATACTTTTGGGTCAAATGACTATGTGCTTGCAATTTTTTATGTCTCCCGAAGGTCATTTGATTGGGTTTCAATGGCGATTCCAGAGCCAACATGACATGTTTTCACCATTTTGCAAAAAGGACAGAAAACAGTTTCTGATGAAGACCTAGTTCATTTTTCAACTTCTGAAGTATTCAAAAGGCAGTATCAGACTGTTTGAGGGTAAAACTTGTTTGAAAATGAATTTTTTTTTAGCCGGACCCACATGGGGCCCGACATGCTTTGCACAGTTGTGGAATTCTTCAGAGAAAATATTGCAATCAAAGTTGTGAGTGTTGCACTGTGGCAATTATTTCATGAAAGTTACTTTGAGTTGGTCATCAGGTGGAGGGGGACATAATTACAATTCCTTATAACTTTCAGACTACAAGTGAGATCCACTTTTTCAATGCAAATTTTAAACATCATGTTATCACGGGGGTATAGGACATTCTACAATGGATATACAAGTTACTCATCTAATTTTTGTATCCGCAGTGATAAAAATGGAGTAGCAGGAAATTTGAGGCACGTAGTAGGACCAAAAAGAAATTGGCCAAATTGAGTTTCCAAAGGATAAGGAAAGAACCTCTGATGAACTTGTGACAATGGTTGTGAACTCATTTTGGGGAGGCACAGTTGTGTTAGAAAACTTATAACTCGTGTTGGAATACTACTGCTTCAGCATCATTTGGGGACTTGCCACCTTTCACTCAAACTTAGACTCCTAACAGAGTTGCTACCAAAGACATACCCAAACAAATATAGAGATACAGGGTGCCACTGTTTTCGAGAAGCTACCAGTGTCCATGGGGCACATGAGTTGTCAATGGATGTTTTATAGTAAATGTGGTCTCATGGATGACGTGATTTCTAGTCAAGCAAAGGTGAGGAATGAAGAGGTGTGCTGGCCTGTGAAGAGAGGCAGCAAATGAATCTATTGATAAGGCTATATAAGCTTTCAAACATCTGCATTGGACTGGAATGGGAGCTTTGGAATAGGTATAGACATCCATCAGGGCAAGAGGAGAAGGCCCATGTATGGAGGTGGGGTGCGAGCATCAGAAAACCAAACAAAGGAGGCTAGTGTGCTGTTTGGAGATGTGCGACCTGGAGCAGAAGTTATACACATTCATCAAAGTAGCAGATGAGGAAATAGGGAGATCCGCAAACAACAGAGTGAAGAGGCACCAGTGGAGAGCCTACGCGCATAGAGATTAACCCACACCAAGCAAAGAGGAAGTGTACGGTTGGTAGTGAAGGGCGCGGCCAACAAAGGAACAAGGCTCGCGCATGGCAGTTGATGGAGAAGCCGTGACCAGCAGGTGGGGTGCCCACGCAAACACACATAGAATGGATGCAACCAGTGATAGGATGGAGAACCTGTGCTTAATGGGGAGGAGGTTGCAGAGAGTTGAGAGAGGCCCGCACTAGTGAGAGGTGAGGGGCGCGCATAGTATGAGGCACGCACAATGCACAAGGTGGATTTTTCAAGATGCCTTGGAAACTTTTAAACCAATGCTAAATGGAGGAGGCGCGGCCAGTACAAAAACCTCAAAATTTGCAGGCAAATGCAATTTGCAATGATAAAGTTAAACATTCTCCTTTGACAGTGTTTTCCTTGACTTGCCCAAGCAAAAGCTTAGGAAGGCATTAAAAAAAAAAAATTGTTTGGAAGGAATGCAATGAGGGATCGATGGATGTCAAAAAGGGGAAGCAACTTTCACACCAGTTGGAAAGGTCAATAGATGGCAGAAATAATATTATTCCCTAGGGATACGAAGGCACGGAATGCTTCTATTTAATGCAACCAGATATCAATGGAGGAGGGTTTGTGAGTGAGGAAGCCCATGCCTGGAAGGAAGAACATAGGTGAATGCCATTACCGGGAAGAAACAAGCAAAGCCCGAGGGAGTGCGAAATGGAGAATTAGGGAAAACCTCGCAAGCCTCGCAAGAGGAAGTGTGACATTGGCAAAAAGCCTGCGAGGTGTGCGAGGCAAATTGAGGGGCCCAGATTCTTGCTCCCATTATAAAATGCAAATGGAATGTGGTGAATAAATGAGGCCCATTCTAATTTTAATTAAAGGGGGTGACTAAGCATTTTACTCAAAATGGGTAAAATCTTTTACTCTATAAAAATTTATTATTTGAGGGGTAAATGGTCAAGCATGTAAAGTTAAAATGGTGCCCGGGAGGAATTTTTTTTATCTTTTCCCAAAAAGTGAGTTTAATATTCATTGTGAGAAAATATTCACTAAATGGGGGGATTTTAAAATTGGTGCCGGTAATATTATACCCAAGATACTTTAAAGACTGTTTTCACATTTAAGGTTAAATATTTTGCCCGAGGAGGTAAATGATGAAATATTTTGGGTGAAATATTTTAAATGGTAAGTGTGGGGTAAAGTATTTAAAATATTTTAATTGAAGCTATAGTTAAGTGAGGATATAATATTTTATTCATTAAAGATGAATAAAATAAAACACAATAGTGCAACATTATAATGTGGGGAGATATTTTTCACTTACTGCAGCAAATAAAAGACAGAAAACAAAGGTAAATGATGTGCACGGGAATGAAGTTTTCTAGCAGGTAGATGAAATAAGAAGAATCTCCAGCTGGGCATGTTTTCTGTTGCTGGACAATGATGAGCAAAGGCAGTTTTGAGAGGTGGAGTTTGTTGAAGGAAGAGAGATGAGAGATTCTTTTACAGAATTGATGATCAACGGTGAATGAAGATTCCAGATGGCATTTTCAGATCAGTTTTAGGGTTGCCTTCATTCTTTTATATCTTGTCTTCTCTTCTCATTGTACAGGGTTCTGGGTTTTGGTATTGGGCTGGGTAGATAGAGGTTTGTTAACTTTGAGTTATTTTGAGTCTAGAAACTGTAATTTCTGATTTTATAAGTAGATATAGCCAGTTTGTGCAAATAAATCATGAAATGTGTTTACATTTTCATGAATATCTTCAATTTGTCTCCATACTTGTACAGTTAAATCATATGAATTCAGTAATACAAAGTATTTTGAGTTTATCATCTCAAATTTCATGAGATTGTGTTATTTGTTTATGGGTCTCTTTCAAAGAAATGGTTAAATACTGTGAGCAGATAATAGTGATTTTAAGTGTGCAAGTTGGATTTGATAAGGAGAATTTGATGGATAATAGAAGTGAGATTGTTGGTGTAAGACACTAACAGTTGATGCAAAGCATCAACAATTTTAAATCCACTGGTTGAATGCCATTTGCTGATAAAGTTGTCTTATGTATTTGACTCCATAGCCTAGAATTGGCACTGATTTATCTTGCAGCTTAATGCATCTCAGAAACAATTTTAAATGTAAAATCATTCTTGTTCTTGTTGTTTGGACAGTTGTGTTTGTCATATTCTCCTTGCTAATTAGTGAAATTCATTCAATAGTTTGCCAATATTGACTGATACTTTAAGTTTCTCAGCATTTATGTGAGAGCATAATCTGTAAAGCAATATCCTGTTACTTGTGTGTCTAGATTGTTTGATATTGCTATAGGGTTACCCCACTAGGTCTTACAGAGCCTGAAGTGTAGGGGAAATGTGTATCCATTCCATTTCTTGTCAGTTGGCCACTAGGCTTTGTGGTTCTTTATAATGGAGGCTGGCTACCTCTTAGGGAATTGCAAATCCTAGCTGGATTGCATTTTTTAAACACCAACACACTCCATACCTTGTAAATATGTCTTCATATAGGAATTTTTCCAAATTTCCATCTATAGAAAATTGCAATGCTTTAAATTCAACCCACTTTGTTAGATAATCTATAAAAACTAAGATATACTCCTTGTTATTTGATGTTGATGTTGGTGATATTGGGCCAATGAAGTCTAGCCCCCATTTATCGAATTGTGCTAGTGCCAACTATTATTGCAAAGGCATCTCATTTTTTTTAGTTGGTATGCCCATATTCTCACACCTTTTATAGCTCCTTGTGTACTTCACTACATCCTTATGAAGAGTAGGCCAGTAGTATTCAATGGTGAGAGTCTCGAGTGCAATCATCTTTCTTGCAAAGTGTCCCCCACAAGGTTCATCATGGTAGGCTTTGAGGATGTCATAGACCTCATCCTTTCTTATGCATTTCCTCATAATATTATCGGGACATGTGTAAAATAAATATCCAGCGACCCAAGAGTATGGAAAACTTTTGTATACCAATTGTCTTTTTTTCTCTAGGGGAGAAATAAGGTGGCATCTATCCTACTACTAGATAATTGACAATATCAACAAATTAAGGCATGTGCAAAGTTAGAGAAAACAAATGCTCCTCTGGTAAAGAATCATCAACGTCTTCTTCTAACTGAGTTGATAATCTAGACATAAAATATGCCACCACATTTTCTTTTCTAGTCTTATCCACTATGGCGATGTCAAATTCTTGTAGTAATGATAGCCATCTGACAAGTCTACCACCAACTGTAGGTTCATTTATTAAATACCTTATTGTAGTGTGATCGTTGCGGATAAAGACTAGATATCTTGTGATGTAATGCCTAAACTTGTTAATTGCATAGATAATTGCCAACATATCTTTTTCTATGATTGTGTAGTTGAATTTTTCCCCTTGTAAGTTCTTGGTAATGTACTATATGGCATAATCATTATTACCTTCCTTATGTCCAAGTACTACTCCTATACAAAATTCAGAAGCATTTGTGTGTATGTGGAAAGGAATATTTCAATTTAGTCCTCTCAAGATAGGAGCTTTGGTCAATGTTGTCTTGATTTCTTCAAAATAGTGTTGGCATTTTATGGTCCACTCAAATTATATATCCTTTTTGAGTAATACAAATAAAGGGGCTATAATTTTGCTAAAGTCCTGAATAAATATTCTATAATAGCCAACATGTCCTTGAAAACTCCTGGCATCTCTTTGTTTTTTGGCACAAGGAGTGTGGAGATTATCTCAAATTTATTTGGATCCACTTGAATCCCTTCACTTGATACAAATATTCTAGCACAATACCTTGGGTCATCATCATGAAACATTTCTCATGAATTAGGGATAGATTATGTTCTTGACACCTCTTTAAGACCTCCTCTAGTTTATTAAGTTCTTCTTCATATGTTTCCCCATATGTTATGAAATCATCCATGTATATTTTCATGGAGCCATGTACAAAATTGGAGAATATAATCAACACTACCCTTTGGCAAGTGGTTGGAGGATTACATCGTCCAAAGGGAAGAATAAAATAGGAATATGTACCCCAAGGGCATGTGTAGGTTTTTTTATCCCAATCTTTTAGAGCTATTCTAATTTGGTTGTAGCCATTGAACCCATATATAAAGGAGAAGTAATTTTTACCTACTAGAGAGTCAAGCACTTAATCAATGAATGGAAGTGGAAATTGGTATTTTCTAGTGCTTGAATAATTCTCTATAATCCACACATACTCTCCACATCCCTCCTTTCTTTGGGACAATAACTAGAGGTGACACCCATTGACTATCATAAATAGGGTAAATGAAACCTGCATCAAGTAATTTTTGTAATTTAGTTTGACCGTGTCTCTTAGTGCAGGGTTCATCCTCCTCTAGGGTTGCCTGATTGTTTTGAAACCATCATTAATGTATATCATGTGCATGCATAAGTCTAGATAAATTCCCTTCATGTCATGGTAATCCCATGAAAAGGCTACTATGTGTGCCTTCAACACAATGGTTAGGGAAGTTTGTTCTTCAACAATTAATTCACTGCTAACATTTAGCATTTTACTTGGTATGACTTCAAATGTATTGGATGCTATTTGTATAGATGAAATGTCAACTCCTACTATTTTTGGATGTTCATGTCATGGTAATCCCATGAAAAGGCTACTATGTGTGCCTTCAACATAGTGGTTAGAGAAGTTTGTTCTTCAACAATTAATTCACTACTAACATTTATCATTTTACTTGGTATGATTTCCAATGTATTAGATGTTATTTGTACAGATGAAAGGTCAACTCCTACTATTTTTGGGACACATTGTTGTGGTAGTAAAGAATGGAAAAGTTGGGATATTGACTCTGATGAACTGGCATGTATAATATTCTGTAGAGGATTCTGCAAACATGTCAGGCAGTCCTTTTGTTGTGGGTCCCTACCATAATTATTATGTATGATGTGTGTTATTAAATCATCCTCATCTTGGTTTCTCAACAAGGGGTTGCATTAAATATTCACGAGATTCTACAAAGAATACTAGTCTTCCTCATCTAGGGTAGGCCAAATGGTCTACTCTAAGTCTACATGAGGTTGAGTTAGTGGATAAAGGACCAAATTATTGGTCACATTTCCATTTGAGATAATCATGTTTCCATACCTACAAACTATAAATGCATCAATTTTTGCTAACCATGGTGTTCCTAGAATAAGGGGATAGCCTGCAAGGTTGTTCTTTGGCTGAAATACCATGAAATATGTAGGGTACTCCCATGAATAAAATGCTATGACCAAGTATGCAACTCCTGGAAGTCTAGTTGACCTATCTGCCAACTAGGTCTAGGTCTAAGGTTTATTAATTGCAATAGCTGCATTATTTTTTTAGTCATCACATTAATGGTTTCCCCCAAGTCAATCAAGGTATTTTTTATGAGAGTTTCATTTATCTTAACATCTACCACTAGACTTTCAGAACTTGCATACTTGGGGATAGTTATGTTTCCCAATATAATGTCAAAAAGTTTCCCTAATACATGTACAGTTTGGGGGTCTTTTATCTTTCTTCCTATATTTTTAAGACAAAGGTCTCTCACTGTTTTATTGTACATGAGAATGTCCTTGATGGATTGGATGAGGGGTATCTTTATACACACATCCTTAAGCTGCCCCAATAGGTTCATTTTAGTTTGGGTTTGATGTCTTTGAACAACTAATCATTCAAGGAAGAGAGGCACTAGACTTGAATTAGTTTGGTTGACCTAATTTGACTCAAGCTCCAAAGGTGGGTTGTCCAAGGTATTTTTTGAGGGTTCCTCATCTACCAACTCGACAATTTGAGGGGATGGAGGCCCAGGTAATGTTTTCCCTAATCTGAGGTGGACATTACTCACCTCTACCCTATTAGTAGGGTATTGAACAACCTCATTAGTGTAGGCATGTTGAACATGCTTATTATTTGGGTTAGGTATAGGTTGGGATAGCAGTTGAGGTTCTCTAGGTGGTTGAGATGATGGACTTGTTGGATTGGGCATGATGGCTTGCTACTATGGTTGCAAATTTTGTTGTGGCTATTGATAATTCATATTTTGGTTTTGCCATTGCTAGCTTTTTTTCCATTGGTTTTGTTGTGGTGGCCATTGGGGGTTGTAGTTGGATCCTTGAAATTTTTTTGTGGCCACATGTTTTGTTGCTGCTAGTTCTACTTTGATTGAGGATTTTTCCATTGGTTTTGTGTGTTTTCCCAAGGCTTAGGGTTCCAACTAGAGAAATTATGATTGCTAACTAGAAATAGTGTATTGAAATTTAAAAGATCTTGAGGCATACCTTGTCTTGGTTTCCATGGCTTCCTTTGTGCAATGTAGAACAATTTTCCATCTTCACCCTCCAATACCTGAAATTTTGGTTTCCTTGGTCTATCCTTTGAAATACAAGTGCTACTCTTTTGCACTTGCAATTAGCTTTTATTTGTGTGTAGTTAGGGAAATATTCAATAAGGATTTCCTCTGCCTCTTCTTTATTTTTCTTCACATGTAGAGTGTCCAATTGGGTAGCCAAATGGATTATGATGTGTTCTTTCATGTTTGATAGTAGGTTACTCATTTCCAATCTATAGACTCCATTATATGTCTTATTGATGGAAGATGTTCTATCTCCTTTAGTCCTTTTAGTAAAGGTCCTTGAATAGTTCCTACAAACCTTGCAAATTTCTTCAAAAGATAATTGTGATACATATCCTGACCCAATAAGGTTAAGGGAATCCATGCAATCATCACTGAATCCTCTTAAAAAAAATCTTCAGAGATTCTTCTGAAAGCCTATATTGTGGATTCTTCTTCAAGTAGAACTGGAACCTTTCTACATAGTCCTCCAATGGTTCATTTTCTTTTTGAGACATCTTGAAAATATCATCTCTTCTTCTGTCAATTCCTCAATAGTAGTCCTAGTATTTCTCCAGGAACTTTTTCTTCATACTTTTCTAATCTAGAACAACATCTCTTCCCAAACCCATAACCATCTTAAAGAATCATCCTTCAAGGTTTCTAGAAATGGTTTGAGCCTGTGTGCATATGTTGTGTAATCATAATTTCTACACAAGACATCAAACTAAAACAAGAAGGTATATGGATCCTTAGTAACCAAACCATAGAAGACAGGAAATGTTGAATGAAGTATGTTCTTCAAGGCAGTTTCCCTCTCCTGGTTGGAAATGAGGAACTCAAAAATTACATATTTTGGTGGGTCATCCACTGTTGAATCAAACATGGTTTGGAAGGTATCCTTTGTATTTGCAGTGGATGTTGGTGAAATGGAAATTTCTTCTTTAGGAATACCATCACTCTGGTCATTGTGATCACCAATATCCTCTTTATCTTTGTGTTTTGAGGGGAGAAATATTCCCAAAGGGTCTCAATGCCTTCACATACAAAATTTATGACTTTTTGTGTCACCCACTCTTGTACAATATTATTAAATTATTTTGGTATTGATGGATTAAAACCTAATTGTTCTAATAATGAAAACAAAATACTAAAGTAAGAAAGATTGAAATAACATAGATGAATATTTGAATGTAGCACCATCCCCAACAATGATGCCAAAAATGTATGACCCTACTAATGTTTAATAAAATTGGTGATATTCACACAATTCAGAGGTGGCATCTAACTAAATAGTTCACTAAATCCTTTGTAAAAAAATTGTTTAATTATCAACCAAGGCTAATGTAATCTTGTGATGATGTTAGAATTGTACATGTGCATCCAAAGACTCTATAATACCTATATCATCCCAGTATAGGTGTTTACTCATGTGGAAAAACATAAACTCCAAAACAATAAAAATAATTGAATCTAGAACTATTGCTATAGGTACTTACAAATAAAGACTATGACTAGTTCACTACCAAAACTAAACTCTGTAACTAACTAATGCTATTAAATTGAATCACTCTGGAGAATAATGCATTGATACACTCAAAGAATGAAATACAAGAGAATATCTTATTCATGATTTCATTCACATTCATAGCATGAATAATCTGATTAAGACAAATGTAATAATGAAGGTAACTATTGTAACAATATAAATAATTGTGTGGAAATTAAAGTGGGGAAAAATTACCTTGAGAGGCCCTTACTCAATTGAATGTCTCCACAAGATAAAATAAAATCTAGCTTCTCAAATCAATTAATCATAATGGTAAATTGAAAACCTCTTCATTGCATAAAACAAGATTTCACAATTCAATAAAAATCTTCAGGGATATCTTATTCATAAAAAACATAACTAGAAACAAGTATTGTCTCTGTAAATAGAAGAAAACTATTTGAGCATATCCAATGGCTATATTTGCTACACTTGTTATTCTCCTCAACCACCCAGCTATATATATGGGTTCAAGGGAGTTTTAATGAAATACAAAATAGAAATTTAAATGCAAATCACCACTCCACTATGAAATAGAGTGTGAACAAGTTTGCATAACTGAAAACATAACTAAAAAGGTACAAGAAGTTGATTAGATCTACAACTTTTCTACAATGATAAGATAAAAATGTGGACTGTGGAAACAGTCACATTGGATTCTCGATCATAGCATCCGACTCCCTCTTCCTTTAGTGGTCTTGTTGAATGAAATGGTGTCTCACAATCATCCTCATTAACGAATGCCTACAATTTTTCAACTGTTGTGTTCTTCTTATTTTGGAACTTCCCCTCCATTATTGTCTAAAATCCTTTAGTTGTGGGCTGCCCTCCTTAGTTGCTACGGGCTATAGTCTACTTGCTATGGCTTCTCAGTTGTAAGGAATTAGTTCACCTAACATATACACAATACTAATAACCATAATTTATACATAGATCTACACTGCATCCTATACATATTCACACATTTTAACCATGCAATTACTAACATACCATAATCATATTTCCATATACTAAAATTAGATTCAAGTTACATGATGATCAGAAAAAGATAGTAAAGTTTAGGAATATGTATGAAATGAGTATCTAGAAATGTCTATAAGTATGCACTAAATGATAGAAAAATAACTAATAATCGGCCTCATCAGTATTTACTTTAGTCTATTTGCCACTGCTTTTGCTAGAATCTTGTAGATTATATTGTAGAGGGATATAGGTTGGTATTCATCCAATGATGTTTATTGTTCCTTCTTTGGAACTAAAGTAATAGAAGTTTTGTTGACCTCCCTTAACAACTTACCCTCTTTATGAGAGTCTTCAATAGCCTCTACAACATCTGACCCAATTATGTGTCAACATTTATGATAGAAGTTTGCTAGGAATCCATCAAACCTTGGTGCTTTGTTTGGATGGAGTTACCCCACCACTTCCTTAATCTCTCTTTCTAAGAAAACCTCCATTAGAATTTTATTTTTCTATTTGGAAGCTTTTCAAGGTATGTGTCTCAAGATCTAGTTTTGTACATCTAGATTTGAGCCCTCCTAATTTTCAGTAGGTTCTAAAAATAGATAACCATTTCCAATTCAATAGAATCATGGTCTTTAGTTGTAGATTGTAGTGTCAGAAATTGTCACCCTTAACTATTTCACCTTATTTTTTTCTCCCCCTTAATTCATTGGACCTAATTAAGCTCCTAATTTCCTAAATTATGCATTCCAAAGCCTATTTTTACCATTTTTTTAAGCATTTCAAGCATTGATAAATACATGCAATTAATGTTTTGATCTCGATGTTAAATGTCCTAGCAGATAGGGTTAGGATAGGTATATGCCAATGGGTGTATGGGTCCCCCTATCTTTTCAGAGACTAATTTTTAATGTGTTGTTGGTGGTATTTTAACATTCATAATTCAAATTTCAAGTGTCAACTTTTGATATCTATTTTTTTTAAATTAGAATAGTTGCATATAAATGCCTAGTCATTTCATCATTTGAAATATATCTAGCACTAAGTACACTATTGAGCAGATACTATTGTCAAGAGAAAGTCAAGAGTGGCATTTTAGAGATTTATTGCAGCAATTCAAGATCCAACATCATGTCAAAGTTTATATGTGTTCGTGTTCATGTTCATGTTTTGTGAAGGCTAACACCTTGTTTTAGGTCTCCAAAGAATTCAAGTATTCAAGAAAGAAAGATCCAAATCCTTGAGGTGATGTGCATGACTTCAATCCTTCATGGAAGCCATCGAAGGGTGGTGAGTTGTATAACTTTGTGATTTCATCATTCCTTCCCTTCAATTATCATTCTTATCATTGGCATTGCTATTACAAAAGTGGAAACACTTACATGGGGTTTTGATTGAGGCAAGCCCCTAAATGATGTAACATTTCCTTTCTTTGTGAATGTATAGATTTAAAGTTGAAGAGGATTAAGGAAGGATTGGAGACAATTTATCCATTGTTGTATTTCAAGCACTAAATTTTCTCAAGCCATGGAAACTCAACTACAAAATTACTTGACGATATTCTGAAAACCCTACAACTCGGAAATAAAAGGTCAAATCCAATATCAAAGGACTATAAAATCAGTTTTAGGACCCCCTACCAGGGACCCATACGCCCCAGGTGTCTGTGTCCTCCTCTACATTCCAGATCCAAATTTTATGATAGGTGCACAATCTCCAGTACTCCCCAGACCTACCTATAGTTTACTGTTTCAATTTGTGTGCTTTCAGAATATTACATTCATCATATTAGGTCATATAGTTCAATTAGGTTAATCATTTAAAATTATTTATAATCTAGTTCTAAGGATCAAAAGAAGAAGATCCAGGTCTAATTGGCTCACCTTCATAGTTGATAGTCAATCTATTCACCTTATTGATCTCCATCTTTAATGAAAATTGGAAAAAGAGGGCCTCCCATTACATCCTAGGTTCTTTGTATTTAGGGCCTAGAACTATATTTTCCTTTGTTTCATTTTGGTGAACCTAACCTGTTAATATCATAAACCTTCTAAAAATTGCATTTGATCATCCTAGATCTAGGTTTTGCATCCTTTATTTAGGGTTCCATATTGGCATCATAAAAAGTCATAAAATCCAAAAATATTGCATCATAGCTTGTATTAGGGTTTTTTTTCAGTCATTTAGATCAGATTTGCATTCAAATTTCTTTCAAAAGTATGATTTGTTGTTCAAAAATTATCATACACTTGCATTTTATTTACATTGAGAAATTATGGAAAAATAGTTACTATCAGACCTGTTTGCAAACAAAAATAGAAACCTTAAACAACTTAAACAACTTGAAGCTTTTCAATTTTTAAACCCCTTGTCATGGACTCAAACGCCCTTGGAAAACCCTATCCTTGTACAAGTGCATCAACAAACTTTTTAAAAGTTGTATGTCTCTGTCTTCTCAGTTTGTAGGTACTTGTAGACTTGTCTCTTGGAATCAATAATTGCATGTTTTGAGGCATTTGGCATATAATTCATAAAAGTGAAAGAAAGTGTTTCAAAGTTGCATCAAAATCATCATTTTTAGGTCTTTTCATCTTAGAATCAGTCAATTATTGTATTTCAGATCTAAAATTTACGTTCATAGCTTCTTTAAACATCTTCAACATTCTCGCATACTTGTATTTTACATCAAATTAGTATAAATTAAGAAAATTTTGAGAAATTACATAGTGTTAAAACTATTTGCAAGTAGAATTAGAGTCATTAAGCAGTGTAAAACCTAGTCAAACTTTGAATTTTTAGAACCCCTGTTGAGGACTCAAATGCCCCTAGGTGACTTTGTCCTATTTTTTGGGCATAGTATCATTCTGCTAGGCCATTCAACCTATCCCATGCATGGGGTATGACTCCAATTTATAAACATGTTAAATATGAGATGATGTAGAATTGGAATGAAAAACATGTTTAGAACAATCGAGTCTTCATGAAATTAGGCTTGGTAAGTTGCTAATCAATATGAAAATTTATTGGAATGTGGTTTGAAAGGACAATATCCAATAAATGATTCAGAGGAAAAGAGTAACAACTCACAAAAGAAAATAATTATTGAAAATATAGGATGGATATATCAAGCTACTTAAGGACCCTTTTAGTTCCATCCATGGGGTTTCTCCATGTGTACCATGTTGTATGATCATGACAATGACCAAGATTGGGATCATAAAGTGTTAATTTATTGTGCATAAAGTATCATGCCTCTCTTTTGCTAGTTGTCCAATGCACAAGTAGTTCCCCAATTTTTTCATAAGTTATCTAAATTATATTAAAATCACCAAATAAAACCCAAGTGGTGGAAATAATTTAATTAATGATCCATCCCTAGAAGACAGATATCTCAATATAATCATTTGAGGTATAAATATTAATATATTAATATCGACAAGATCCACAACACTCTATTGGTAGGGTCACATCCCTGATCAACTAAGTGTTGATGCCATATAGGAGAGAGAAAGTTGGTAACACCACCATGACCCATTTCATGATTACTACACAGAAAATGACTAGAAGGCTAGATAACATGACATGCTACAAAAAGAAAAAAACTAGAAATTTTAGCTAGACTATACATAAAGAATATTTGGACTTGAATTTTTTAATGTTACAAATGAAATATTTCCATGGGAGGCTTATCAAACCTCAAAAATTCTAGGAAATGCAATTCATGAATGTGCGTCGATAGTCATCTCCTTGTTATCCAACTCATATAGAGTCAAGTAACAATTATGTAAAAATGCTTCCTCTAAACTAAAGGTGCTTGTTCAAATGGAAGGATAGATAACACACAATCTCTTGGGTACATATTATCCTTATTCCATATTCCCCAGTGGGTTATGGGACCTTTGTTACACAACCAAGGCTTTAGAAGTACATTGAGAAATGGTGACATTTTGAGATGCCAAAATTGATGCTACTAATGGTGCTTAAGATAATTTTGTCTCACTAGTCATTTCCTCAAGAGGGGAGTTAGAAAATTACCCTTTTTTTGGAGGTTTTGAACTATACTTTGAGATTTTGAGGATGACCCCTAGAGCTCAAGATGGTTTAGCTAAGCCATTATAACTAGGGTTCTTAGATTTGCAACTCACTAATTATAGACCAACCTTCTTTTTTGCTAGAGCTAGAGACCTAGAGGTGGGTTGAGTGATAGACTCAAAACGAGGAGATGCCAAAGGGTAATCCTACATATTATGCCTAGAAGATTGGCATATGTATCTCATATTAGAAAAATATATATAGAGAACTCATTGAGTGCATCTCATTTGTCCAACTTGGATGTCAATTGTGTCTTTTAAATCCTTGGAGAGATCTACTTCTACATTGGCCCTCTTTTGGGGTTAAGTTGATAAGAACCTATTTGGTTTGACACATTGTATAGAGCTTAAAGAAGAAACTATTTATGTCAAAGAATTCTAGCATGGCAATGATAAAGTAGGAAACTCCAGCCAAATAGGCACACTTGAGATTTCTCATCAGAGGCAAAAAAATCTCTAGTCCAAGGTAGGAAGACAAGCAAAGAAGAATGAACAAACTAGGGACCATGTTTAAGAATGTCCATAGCATAGTTAGATTCAACGAAATGAAAAAAAGAAAAAACCCACGATAAGGTTTTGCATGACATCATGACAAATCCCATGCAAGACCTAGGCCTTGGTGACTCCATCTTTGAGCATGCTTTTAAGGGGGGGCCTTCCTATAAAATATCTTAATAAAGTAAAGTTCTCTAACCAATAGCATGCATTGTCAAATTCTTGAATGAAGAGAACTACATATGGGGGTGTATCAATAGACATACATACCATGTGTATCACGTTGGGAACAAACTTCCTCTAGAGGTCTCTTGAGTGGGGATGTCATTGTCAATTGTCATCAAGCCTTCAACTCCAACATCTATAGAGTAACAAAAGGTTGAGGTCATTTAAAGGGGTAGGAAATATCCACAAGCATTGCAATCTAAATGTTGACATAATAAATACAAAAAAAATAAATCAATTATTGCTATAGAAGAAGCAATTTGACATCAAAAAGCACAAGACAAAACCCTAATAGAACCAGAATTTGTTTCTTTTTAATCTTATGTACATCTTCACATACATCATGCTTGATTATGATCTCATATTTAAAACTATATAGAACTTAAAGTCTGAGATCCCTTGTGGCTATGCCCATTCATCCAATTTTCAACCACCCATTTCCAAATTTATTAAGTTAAAGGGCCCTTTGCGCCCCATAGACTTGAAATAATTATCAAACGTATTTTAATCACATACTCACCTCTCGAATCTTTACAATTTCAAATTACTTACAAACACAAAACTGCATATAGAAGAATTGTGACTCATGGACTTGAAATAACTATCAAGCATATTTTACTCACATGCTCACCTCTCGAATCTTTACAATTTCAGGTCTCTTGCAAGCACAAGAATGCATATAGGCCCTTTTATGCCCTATACACTTGGAATAACTATGAAACATATTTTACTCACATTTCAAATCTCTTGCAAGCACACATCAAATTAAATCTCATGTCTGGTTTCATCTCTCGTTGGCCTAGAGTTACTTTAAATTTGGTGTATTCACTAGCTCACAGCTAAGGATATAAGGTCTCAAGTTTGCCTTGAATGTCTGGATCCATATTGTTTATATAATTCAACAGACTGGATGTTTCAAATGTCTAAGTCTTGTGTCAAGTTTGATTTTAATATTTTCTTCCAGACCTAAAATGTTTATACATTTCCATTAACTTATGCCCTCACATATGTATTTTAGTCAAGTTTATGTTTAGCAGACCCGAGCTTGCGAATAACTTGAATTGAATCAACCACAAAGACTCGTGACCATGTATAATTTAGTGCTGCCACAGAGAGTTAGATTCGAATAATTTTGATGGCTAGTCATAGAAGTAGAAATCAATCACCAGCACTTTTTAAACACTGTGACATGTGGCTGGTGCTTGATGAGAAGCTAATGATGAACCAGAGTTAGATTTTAGTCTTTTCGACCAAATCAAGGAGAAAGTTTTTGTTTCTCTTATTTTAATTTAAATTCGTTGTCTTCTTTTTTGTCTCTTGAGCATTATTGAAAGTGGTTTTTAATGACACAGAGGCTAGTAATTTAATCTGTTACTCTTGTTTACATGAGACTAGTACTTTCTTAGCATGCAAAGCTCTTATTGTAAGTCAAATATCTTGGATTAAGTGCAATATTTATATCTGGTTACCATAATTTAAAAGGAAAATTATGACAATCTAGAATACGCTTGTTGCAAATTTAAGTGTCAAGAAGTTGTTACAGTGGCAAGCATATTTTATCTGGATCTCCGAAGGCTTCTTGATCTCCATGGCATCAACTTGAAGTAGGGTTCCCTACTTACTTCTAATTCGTTTCAATTGGAACTTTGCCACAACAAACTTGATGAAAACATGTACAAATCTGAACTTTTCTTATTTAAAAAATTAACACAATACAATGGAAGTGGCATGAGTAGTATGAATATAGATTTTTATAGATATGTTTTGTTTCAAACTAGTTTGCACATGAGGGAATCTCTAAATTAAATGTGTTCATCAATTGAACACATGATTATTTGCAACTCTTGATTTGAATGAGGGAATTTGCATTGTTCTTGAGCATAACTTTTTATTTGAATGAGGGAATTCACACTATTCTTGAATGCAGGATATTCACAACTCTTGATTTGAATGAGAGAATTTGCACTATTCTTGAATGCAAGGTTATTCTCTAACTCTTGATCATTTATGAGGTTGGAGATTTTGGAAATATTTTCAACTTGTAATAGTTTAGTGTTAGATATAACTAGATTTAGAATTTTCTTTCTAATTAAGTTTATTGAGTTTATACACTATAATGAAATTTGAGTATGAGCTTCAATACCATTCTCTATTTTAAATTATACATGTTTGATAAGATCTATTTTTTTTTTATCTAGTGCACACTTGTGGTAGTTAGATATTAGATTCTATTACATATTTTTCTCAAAAGTTGCACGCAAGTGTCCAATTCTTGAGTGAGTCCATTTCTCAGTAACCAATAGTCTACCTATAGGCATCCAAAATCTTGAGGACTTTTAATCCTTTTAAAGAGAGTATTTCTTCTACACTTGTTTTGGCAAGACTTTTTCTCCACCAACAAAGCCCAACTTTATACAAGATCACTCTTTTTTCACTACATACATGTATCACTATATTCTATCAAAATGAACATAAAAGTAAATGAAAAATGGTATAGGCGTGCAAATTTCATTATGACAATTAAATACGCAATAAAATTGAATATCAAATCATCTTTGTAAAATTTTAGGAAGTTAAAATATGAAAATAATGACTAAAAATACATATTTGTGTAGCAGTCATGTTGATGTAAAAATGTTTTTAATTCAAATTAAGTAGTATAAATTATAATTTTTAATAGGGCGGGTGCATGGAAATGGGTAGCAATTCCATGGACACCCTAAAAAAAGAAGTTGGAAAACCATAACACGAGCGCGTTATAACTCGCTCGCATTATGTCTCTGTTAAGCCTAGACTAGGTCTCGACAACTACAAAAAAATAAAGTGAGCGTGTTATAATGCGCTCACATTATTGATTGTTAAAAGAAAAAAAAACAAATGCAAATCTCTCATTTGCATTTCGACTGATTTTTTTGTTGCACCCGTGGCAAAAAACCCCACAATATCGTGCTCGCATTCTAGGAGGAGAATCTCTTCACCAACAATTCGTATTTCTTCACAACGATGACACCACGACGACGAGGAGCTGTGAGAGGTAAGGATTCTATGGTTTTTGTTTTGAATTTGTTAGTTTTAGGTTGAATTTGATATATATTGTTTTTCAATTTTTAGGAGATGCAAATCAACCTGCAAACCCTCAAAATCCTCAACAGGAAAACCAGCCAAATCTTCAAGATCAAAATCAACCACAACATCAACCTCCTCCACCAATCACTCAACCCCCTCCTGGCACTCAACAAAATTTAATGAGTGAAATTGAGAACAAAAAAAAACAAATCGAGGATTTGATCAATAGGTTGAGTGATCCAGATGGTTCAACCACAGAAAGAATCACCCTAGCAAATTATTGAAAGATATGTTAGAAAACGTAGATTCAATTAGCAAACAAATAACTAGATGGGAAGATAAGAGGCAGGCGGCTAGGGACTATTATGCAAGTAACTATCATACAAGGATGTGAAAGATTTAAAAAATACAAAAGGTGATTTGTGCTCATTATTCATTGACCCACGCACAAATCAATCTTGCGGGGCTACTTGTTCACATTACCCCACTGACCCTCAGAAGACTAGTACACAGGATCCATCTGCAGCTATGGAGATGGAGAGGGCAGCTGAAATTTTGCATGAGGCATATGGCATTGATAGTTAGGTAAAAGTTAGTGCATGTGTTCATTGAATTTAATTTATTAAATTTTGATTTTGAAATGCAAGATTAACTAAAAATGTTTTATGATTTTAATAAAATTGCAGGGTCATAGTGTTGAGATTGGATACACCGGCCCCCACCAAGCTATTTCTGCAGTACACCTATCGCTAGGGTATGTAACTAGTAAACAATTATAAATTTATTGCATGTTAATGGCATTGTTTTACGAATGGTAATTTAATATGCAATTTTGGATGTTGAACATACTAATATTGGAGGTTTTGATGGAACACTTCCCAGTGGCGGTGGATTTACTCAAACCTTCACGCAAGTAATAGAATAAAGAGTTTAACTAATGAATCAAGTACTTAATAAATTTTTGTAGTTTATACATGCACATCGTTGATTACGTTGAATAATTTGTTGTTTTATTTTCAGTTGTTGCGAGACGATACACCTCTAAATGTGACGAGGGCAATGGATATTGGTGTGACATCTGCTATACAATCCTCGATGGCTCTGACAAAAGAGGTATGAGGCAAATTAGTAAATCTCAATTTACATTTGTTGTTATAGATGTTAGTTAGTGAAAAATCAAACCATTATTGATTCATGTAGTTTAATTTCTATTTGTATGGTTTATACAGGGCTTGAGCATGCCTGAGCATGGGTGTGAGAATATTTCCCTCGTGGAGAGAGATCGTGAGATGGCTATAAGTGATTATTTTGTCAAATATATCATTTTTTATAATGTAATTTCTATATATTCATGTCTTTACTTCTTATTGTAACAGTTAAAACTTCACCATGAACTAAACCCTAGGAGGAGTAGCAGGAGCACTCCATGAGAGTAGCAAAAATGAGTGACAGACCTATCGCCATCTGAGCGAAAAGGAAAGGGAAATATTTTATTTCTAGGGCATGAAGAGCAATGATTTTTGATTCCAAATTCCTTTGTTGTATGCCTGCATGGCACTTTTGTACATATTTTTTATTGGACATATTTGACATTGTATGCCTAGATGGCATTCTTGTAAGCCTATATGGCTATTTTGTACATATATTTCATACTTATATCGACATATATTGATGTACGCCTACATGGCTATTTGGTTAATACAAATATCTTTTATCGATGCCTGTCCATATTTGCATTCTAAATTGATGGTTCAATAGATATGAGTTACGTGTATTCAAGTGTATACTTTACAACTTACATGTATACTTTGTGACTTTCGTGCATTCAAATGTATACTTTGTGGCTTACATGTTTTCATGCATATACCTTGTATTTGTGCATATACTTTGTTTTAATTTGTGTATACTATGTATTCGTGTGTATACTTTTTGAGGCTTACGTGTTTTTGAGTACTTGTACTTCCCTTATTGACATGTACATGTTTGACTTATTCACATGTATAATAATTAATTGGTTAGCCCTAGCATTGATCTATGTCATCCTCAATGCATGATCCTTGAGATGGAGTAAGAACACCCTCAAGGTCAAAAGGAGTTTCACATGCATTCTTCATAGGCTCATTTTGGTAGTGAAACCAAAAACCTCTTGCATCATTGAAACGATTTTTTTTTCTTTATAGTAGGTCTGAAGCCATTATCATTCTCCATCAGTTCTTCATTTATCCACTCCCCATTAATGGTTGTCTCATGACCTTCATGAAACCAAGCACTTATCTCATTTGTGATAGAAGAAATGTATGAAGATTTATCTTCCTCCTTATGAACCATTCATTATCACGAGAGATGGGTTCTTGTGAACCACTACTGATGAATCATGGGTCAATGAGTTTGACTTATAAAACTACATGATTGAATCCTGATAGCAATACCACAATATTTATATATCTAAATGTGTTATTTCCTTTAGCTAAAATTTGTGCTTATACTTATGTGATTGATGTATGTTTGTGTATGGGATCATAGTAATTTCTATTTGATGATGATATTGTGTCTTTAAGGTTTATTTATTAAAGGGTGCATGAAACACGTTTTAAATTTTTAAAAATCTTTGAATTTCTTAGGTTTTTCTATTTGTCAAGTCTGGGCTCCGAGCCCGAGTCTAAGTCAAAAAATGGCTTGTCAAGTTTGAGGCGAGTCCTAGTCTTGTAAAACTGGTGTGAACACATCGAGGAATAATGTATATGTCGATGAAGAGAGAACCCATCCTTGTTTCCAAACAAACCATGGTATAGATATGGTTGGTCGAGATAAAACATCACTCTTCTGGATAGTTCAAACCATAATCTTTCATGGCTACAAACACACCTTCATTATATGTGTGTTCTTGATCCTACTAAAGAAATGGTGGAACATGTTGTAGATCAAATATTGCAACCCTAAGTCCACAAGAAGGTTACTTGTCCTGATTTCCGCAAATTTCTTTAAGATGTTCATCCTTCTTGAGTAATGTGAACTATTGATGTCATCTAGATCTTTGAAACTATCTGCAATCATGTCCAATACTGTAGAAGCTAGAGCTATATCTAATACTACAAATGACTGCTCAATGGAATCCTGATAGCAATATCACAATTTGACACATTGTAGAAAATACCTCCTACTTATCAATTGATGAGCTAAAGGGGCTCTATAATGAATGTTTCATAAGGCACAACACTTGTCGAAGGTTTTGCAAATGGGGTTGCAAGCTAAGCGGGCTTAACCTTGGGGAAAAAACTTTGTGGTTAAGCGCTTGAGCTGGAGTATACTAGAATGGGTGACCTCCCGGAAAGGCCTAGTGCCTCACCTCTGTGAGCATCACCTATATGTAATGAGTGCTAACTGGGCCATTCAATATCATTTCAAATTTGTTGCTTTAAGCAACTTACAAATTTGCAACTTTAGACTCCTCCAACCTAAGGGATCGATCTGGTGGAGCATAGCTCAGAGTGATTCCATGTGTTTCGGTACAAAAGAGGACCATGCCTAGCATAAAAATACCTATTTGTACATGTTGGAATAGTCCGCTTGGTCACACAAGTTGCAGAGCGAAAGTTGCACCACTTTGCAACTTTGCACTGCTTGAATTTGACACTTTTTCCATCAAGGGAAAATCCGCCGCCACGAGAAAACCACTCCAAGATAGCCAAAACCAAGAGAGGTTTTTCTAGAGGGGGCCAACACCTTCCTTTAGGATCAGATGAGAATTTTCTAAGTATAACGGTATCCAAGTAATAGGATGTTGAAGTTTGCAGCCATTTTGCACTTTGGACCCTTCAGGGATCAATCCGGTGGAACATAGCTTAGAGCGATTCCACGTGTTTCAGTGCGAAAGAGGACCATGCCTAGCGTAAAAATATATATTCAGATGTGTTGGAAAATTCTGCTTGGTCACACAAGTTGCAGAACGAAAGGTGCAGCACTTTGCAACTTTTCATTGCTTGAATCTGATGTTTTTTCCATCAAGTGAAAATCCACCGCCTCGAGAAAACCACTCCAAGATAGCCAAAACTGAGAGAGGTTTTTCTAGAGGGGCCCAACGCCTTTCTGTAGGATCAGATGAGAAGTTTCTAAGTGTCATGGTTTCCAAGTAATAGCATGCTGAAGTTTGCAGCCATTTTGCACTTTGGACCCTTAAGGGATCGATCTGGTGGAACATAGCTCGGAGTGATTCCATGTGTTTTGGTGCAAAAGAGGACCATTCCTAGCGTAAAAATACCTATTCGAATGTGTTGGAATAGTCCGCTTGGTCACACAAGTTGCAGAACAGAAGTTGCACCACTTTGCATCTTTGCACTGCTTGCATTTGATGCTTTTTCCATCAAGTGAAAATCCGTCACCATGAGAAAACCACTCCAAGATAGTCAAAACCGAGAGAGGTTTTTCTAGAAGGGCCCAAGGCCTTTGTCTAGGATCAGATGAGAATATTTTAAGTGTCACGGTATCCAAGTAATAGCATGTTGAAGTTTGCAGCCATTTTGCACTTTGGACCCTTAAGGGATCGATCCGGTGGAACATAGCTCAGAGTGATTCCACATGTTTCGGTGTGAAAGATGACCATGCCTAGCATAAATATACCTATTCAGACATGTTGGAACAATCCTCTTGGTCACACAAGTTGCATAATGGAAGCTGCACCACTTTGCAACTTTGCACTGTTTGCATTTGATGTTTTTTCCATCAAGTGAAAATATGCTACCACGGGAAAACCACTCCAAGATAGCCAAAACCGAGAGAGGTTTTTCTAGAGGGGTCCAACGCCTTCTTGTAGGATTAGACGAGAAGTTTCTAAGTGTAACGGTATTCAAGTAATAGCATGCTGAAGTTTGCAGCCATTTTACACTTTGGACCCTTCAGGGATCGATCCGGTGGAACATAGCTCAGAGCGATTCCACGTGTTTTGGTGTGGAGGAGGACCATTCCTAGCATAAACATACATATTCAGATGTGTTGAAATATTCCACTTGGTCACACAAGTTGCAAAACGAAAGTTGCACTACTTTGCAACTTTGCACTGCTTGAATTTGATGCTTTTTCCATCAAGTGAAAATCCACCGCCATGAGAAAACCACTCCAAGATAGCCAAAATCAAGAGAGATTTTTTTAGAAGGGCCCAACGCCTTTCTATAGGATTAGACAAGAAGTTTCTAAGTGTCACGGTATCCAAGTAATAGCTTGTTGAAGTTTGCAGCCATTTTGCACTTTGGACCCTTAAGGGATCGATCCGGTGGAACATAGGTCGGAGCGATTCCACGTGTTTCGGTGTGAAAGAGGATAATGCCTACATAAAAATACCTATTTGAATGTTTTGGAATACTCCGCTTGCTCACACGAGTTGCAGAATGGAAGTTGCACCACTTTGCAACTTTGCACTGCTTGAATTTGATGTTTTTTCCATCAAGTGAAAATCCGCCGCCACGAGAAAACCACTCCAAGATAGCCAAAAATGAGAGAGTTTTTTGTAGAGGGGACCAACGCCTTTTTGTAGGATTAGACGAGAAGTTTCTAAGTGTCACGGTATCCGAGTAATAGCATGTTGAAGTTTGCAGCCATTTTGCACTTTGGACCCTTAAGGGATTGATCCGGTGGAATGTAGCTCAGAGCGATTCCACGAGTTTCGGTGTAAAACAAGACCATGCCTACCATAAAAATACCTATTCAGACACGTTGGAATAGTCCACTTGGTCACACAAGTTGCAAAGCGAAAGTTGTACCACTTTGCAACTTTGCACTGCTTGAATTTGACACTTTTTGCATCAAGTGAAAATTTGTAGCCACGAGAAAACCACTCCAAGATAGCCAAAATCGAGAGAGGTTTTTCTAGAGGGGTCCAACGCCTTTCTGTAGGATCAGACGAGAAGTTTCTAAGTGTAACGGTATTCAAGTAATAGCATGCTGAAGTTTGCATCCATTTTGCACTTTGGAACCTTCAGGGATCGATCCGGTGGAACATAGCTCGGAGCGATTCCATGTGTTTCGGTGCGAAAGAGGACCATGCCTAGCGTAAAAATACATATTCGAACGTGTTGGAACAATCCGCTTGGTCACACAAGTTGCAAAACGGAAGTTACACCACTTTGCAAGTTTGCATTGCTTGAATTTGATGCTTTTTTCGTCAAGTGAAAATTTGCTGCCACGAGAAAACCACTCCAAGATAGCCAAAACTGAGAGAGGTTTTTCTAGAGGGGCCCAATGCCTTTGTGTAGGATTAGACGAGAAGTTTCTAAGTGTCACGGTATCCAAGTAATAGCATGCTGAAGTTTGCAGCCATTTTGCACTTTGGACCCTTAAGGGATCGATCCGGTGGAACACAGCTCAGAGCGATTCCACATGTTTCAGTGCAAAAGAGGACCATTCCTACCATAAACATACCTATTTAGACATGTTGGAATAATCCGCTTTGTCACACGAGTTGCAGAAAAATGTGTACAAATTGTTTACATGACCTTTATATGAACTTTTTCACATTGTTTACATTTCAAAATTCAAAGTTTGCAAATTTTCCTACTCAAGGCATTTTACAAAACAAGGTGCTACTATACCAAACATGAAATCCAACCTTACAATATTTGATTATATCTCATTATGTAATTTAATCTTATTACAATGCCTCTAGCACTTCGTTCTCTCATATCTTTTACAATGTCACTCATACATTCAAGATTCTCTTTAAATGTCTACATCATAGGTGTTCATTATGATGTTAACTTCAAATGAGTAACTTGAGATTCCCTCACTAAGCTTCACACGCTCTTTTATAATGGCTTGAAATAAAAATCATCAAAATAAGTATGTTGCATTTTCTTTTTTTGGCTGATATTCTCTTTGATGGCTTTTAAATCAACATTTTCTGCAACGAAAGATCAATCAATTTTTAGTAGTTTACTTACAAATACGCAAAGTAAAAGAGAAAAAGAAAGAGCATCCAAAATGGAAATGAAATAAAAATAGATGGAAGGCACTTACAGATGTTGCGTGTAGGGATCAAAATAAGGATGTTGCATTGCTTTTCTGGCTGAAATTCTCTTGGATGGCTCATATATCTGCTTTTTTTGCAAAGGGACACCAATCACTATAAAAGAAGATGATAGCATTGGCATCAAAAAAATTAATGTGCATACAAGTATAAATTAATAAGAACCAATGTGCATATACTTATAAATTAATCCAATGAACCATCCGAGTCTGCTCTACTCTTTATTGTGTCAAGTATTGCCTCATGGTCAGACTCACAGACCTTCCATAACATCTTGTTCAAAGGTCTACCCCCATATTTGGTCAAATAGACATTCGATGCCATGACAAGGTTCGAGTAATGAAGAATCTTACGATGCATGTCAAAGTCCTGAAATAGCCAATGTTTCACACTTGAATGTGGGTACCTTCTAAGCCATGTTCCAGTAACCACAACTAAGCCTGTAGGGTATTCGATGTTTTCTCCATCTATAACTAGGGCCTCCAAATTTTTTTGGTCTCAACACAATGACACAAGTAATAGTCTATTCCCTCTTCATTGTCGTCATTTGCAATAACTGCATAAACATGCCCTGCATTGATATGTGCAAAAAATCTCTTGAAATTTGTCAACATTACGAATACAATACAAAGTAAGATAACGATATGGAATTTCAACAACTAAGAAAGTAGATATATCACCTGGTTGAACTAGATTTGATACATGGTCAAAGTCGACCGATGACTCCATTTGTGTTAGTTCCAATGTCATCGGAGGGCGATACGTGTGAACTGGGCTAAGATAACTTATGAACCATTTGTCAACCCACTCCCCTGACTCACAATCATTTCAGGCTTTCATTGTACATGAAGAAAAAAAGCATGCCATCTTTCGTGTATCGATACTCCATGAACCTGAATTTGAGCTAAGGAAAGAGTGTACCTCACTCGATCCTGTTAGTGTACAATAGTCTTCATATGGTGCAATGTTAATATCATCCATCAACCAAAAAAATCTACGAACTAAAGATGTACCTTCATTACCTGGACCCATCAAAGCATTACACCACTCAACAATTGATTTTGCATTTGTCAACTTTGCACTGTGTTTATACTTTAACTCTTATCGCGCTAATACTCTTTCCATGCATGCTCCTACACCATCATGCTCCCCCTCTCCATGTCCAGCCTCACAAAAGTTCCACATATGTTGAACACCTATAATGACATGCATCCTGCACAACCAGTAGAACATGCATGAGTTCTTGAACTGTGTTGCACAGTTATCAGACCATATTATATGTTGATCGTATTATATGCCCCTATGAGCCAAACCACTGTAGAACATTTGGAAGCAACCTTGCACGAACTCTGGAGAATGTGTGCAATCATCGCTAATGTAAAAGTGGCACTCCCTCAATACCTTCCTTTGCTCATTTGTACTATTAGATGCATGAACGAATGCTATGTGCACAAATATCAAAACTTTTGTGGAGTTGTAATACTGTGACTACACCTCATGTTGTGGTTGTAGAGTGTAGTTCTCTGCAAAGTCAACCATGGATACTATGCTTCCAACCAGAAAGGTGTCCTTGGATAGCTTGAACTGTGTGTCCAACCATCGGGCTCTCTGGGTATGCATTACATACTCAGACAGTATACGATCACGAAATGTGGTTATAAATTGGTACACTAGAATCTTCTCAATAACCAAATCACACCTTTTTGCTTGAGACCCATCTTTTGTAGCATATGCCACTATTTTATACTTCCTGAACTCTACTAGTTTTTTTCCCACTTCATTTGTGCTTTCCATATGTTGACATACTGGCATACGCTGGAAGCCACCACAATGCTCGCATGAACCATCCAAGCATGTTGTCCTATAGAATATCTGGCCATCCTCTATTTCACATAAATTTTTTGATAAGAACTCTCTTGAAAATTTTGGTGGGGCTTCTATGCCACAATCCTGTAAAACATCGTTAGTATGCAAATCTAAACATATAGAACGATAAACATCATGATGGTTAGAAAACTCAATATGTAGTCTACAACAACAAGTAGTGCGTGTGTGCTTTATCTTGACATAAAAAGGTATAAGCATTTCAAAAAATATTTGAAAAATACTAATTTGAGGATAATCATTTTCAAATTTTCGAAGAAATTGGGTTCGAGTCATATCCAAAAAATGCTTTTGATGTGGCTCACGATTCCGACTACTGATTCTCCTTCTTACCACATCCCTTTGATTCGGAGATGGCCTTGTGTTATTCTTCCAATACTCTTCAATTAGTGTTCTCAAGGCTTGGAGAACTTCTTTATCTTTTCATGACAGTCTCCTTGAGAATGCCCATAATTCATTTGTATCATTGCCCTCAATTATTTGTCGCCTTTGAATGGCTCTTGATAAAGTTTTTCTACTAATTCCCATTTGTTCACTAGTCTTTTGAATTAGACGAGCTCTCTTTGTTTGACGGCTTACCAAAGTCGATGTAATGACACGTCGGGTGACATTACTATCCTTTGAGCATGAGGTCTTACCCACACTCTCATAAGCATCCATTAGATTCTTCACAATAGTGTCTTCACTCGATGCATTCGATGTTCTCAACCCAAGAGTCTTCATGATGTTCCTATACTTTATACCCCGCATCATTTCAACAAATAGTTGACGTCTTGCAGTCTCATTTAGCCTTTCAAAGAATCATTCCCAAATCTTATCAGCATATCTTCTACAAGTGTGTCTTGAAATCTTACCTTCCATGTGCTGAAAAATCTGATCATCAATATTAATCAATTACTTTGGCTTTCTACACAAAATTATAGGTGGTGTTCTCCTAGGTACATACATCTCAACATTAGGAATTTCATCAATATTTAATTGAGGTGGGCTAGATTGCGTACCTTTGATTGAGGGTGGAGAAGAAGACATACCTTGAGGTTCACATGGGGATGATGGCACACCTTCTTCGTCAATTCTGAGTGATGATGTACTGTCAACTTGAGATGTGTTGGATGCTGTCCAACAATATTCACTTGCGGTACATGGTGTCCCTCCATATTCACTTGCAGTAGATGGTGTCCGTCCATATTCACTTGTGCTAGATGGTGTCCCTCCATATTCGCTTGTGCTTAATAGTGTCCCTTCATACTCACTTGTCGTAGAGGGTGTGTCTCCAACTACGGTATTTGAATCCATCTTACGACAATGATTTCTCATTCATGCCTGTTGTGCTTCCAATTCCCGTTCTCTTTTTGATGGTTGAGGTTCCTCTACAATCGGGTTTTTTTCATCAATCGTTTCCAATTTCTTCTTTTCACGATATGTCGCCACCCGAACTCTCTCCTTTTCTTTCAAAGTTTCCTTCTCTTCATCTGTTAGTTTCCTCTTTGTCTTTTTCTTTGGCATGGCGGATAATTTTATCTATACCATGGTAATGAGACAAATATTAGTTGCTGAGAAATGTATCCATTGAAGTTAATTGAAAAATATATGTTATTGAAGGCTTCATTTAAATAATACTTACAATCATTGTGTACAAAAGTTAACCTAGCATGTAGATAAATGTGTACGAATTATGGAAGCACTAGGCTGGCCAGAGCACATTCCTAACTAAAAGTGAATATGATTCTGAAAACTAATGAGTGTAATGGCATTGTGAGTGTTTGATAAGTTTGTGGTGTAGGAGCACCTTGACAATCTATGCTTCCATTTTGAAATTTGATTCAATTTTGGGTATCTTCATGTTGTAAGAGGGTCATTAAAGACATTTTCCATGTACCAGTTATATGAGCTTTCAAAGGTGGTTGGTTTTTATTTATAGGAATTGGGGGGAGCTTTCGAAGGGAGGATTTTTGTTCATTTTGAAATCCATTTTTTTGATAAAAAAATGCTCTTTTGCAGAAATTCACTGGTTTTTTTGCACTTTCGTGCACTTGTACACATCTATACAACCTCCCCTTGATAGAAAAATAATATAATATTTTAGGAACATGTCTTAACTCTCTAATGCATCAGTTTCGAGGACTTAATATTATGTTTGAAGGGAGCAATTGACAATTTTCTGAAACTGCTCATTTCAAGCCAGTCAAGGGTTTGAGTAGGATTTAATTATGAAATGACCATCCCACCTACTGTTATGAATTTTTTATTAGTGGGATGGCATGTGCATTGTTATATTAGGGTCTTTTATTTTTCAACATTCCTTGGAATGAAACTAATGACAATAGGATTCCCATTCTTAGCTCAAACAAGCACTTTTCCATGAGAATTTGAGGAACCAAGGAGTGATTTTGGAAAAGTGTTACCAGGAGTGGTGTATGTAATGAACTTTTGACCTTGTGTAGGGTATTTTGAAGATGTTTGATGCTTTCGAATGGTCTGGGAAGGCCCATGCATAGGATTTTCTATAAACCCTCCCTCTTTGCATTGAAAAAAGGGGGTTTTTGTATTGGAAGCCTAGTTGAGCGGATAAGGTCCTAAGACCTAGAAATTATCTTGTTTTGAGACCTAATTAAATACTATTTTTGGGTTTGGAAGTCTGGTGTGACGATCTAAGGGTAGTTCCTTTGTAAAATTGGCCTACTTGGAGGCCTAAAATAGTGAAAAGGTCAGTTTTCTTAAAGTTGTTTAAAAGGAGTCATGTGAGTGGTTAAGGTATGTCTTGCAACTCTGAAATTGGTGCTAGAATCATTCTTTTATTTTCCTAGTGTTTTGGAAAGTTTTGGAGTTAAGGGCCCAAAACTAGTTTTGCACAGTAACTAGATTCCAAGGGTGAAATGTGGGAAATAATGTTTTTGTTTGTTGTCCAGCTTGGAGGAGTGTTGGGATTGGTCCATTACTCCTTTTTAATCTTCTTAGATGCCTCTTGAAGGAAAGTTGACATCTTCAATGGTTTTGGGTCCTCTAAATCTGCATAAAAAATGAGTATCACAGTTTGAAGTGTGTGCATGGTTTGGGAGATACATGTGACAGTTTGCAGATGCTTGGCTACTACTAATGTGGACAGTGAAAAAAGGAACTAATTTTGTGTTTAAGGGCAGACTTTTGAAAGGTTACATTTTTTTTTTACTAACTCAAACAAAGATTTATTAAGCAAATAATGGTTTGGTTGTGCCTTAAGAATTATATTTTGTGTTTGTAAACAATGGTGCCATTATGGAAGATTTAAGACAACTTGTGAATGACATAATCATTGGTTGATGTTTTGAGGAACCTAGTTGATTGTAATCAGTTATTTTCAAGATTTTCAAGGTGTTTTGAAGGTCCTTAAGGAATTGGGAACTCTTAATGCTAATTTGAGTATACGAATCAAATGTTTTGTGAAGGGAAATATAGTTGAATAAGTGTGTCAAGAAAGGTGTTGATTTCTTCCTTTGTACTGCATCAGTTTGTGCAGAGGTATTGGAAGGTGTTTGGACCCTTTAGAGGAATGGGAGAGGCTTGGAATTGTCTTAAAGGATGAATTTCCATGAATGGTTATGAGTTTCTAATCAACTTTATGCTATGTTACAATCAATTTTATGATGGTTAATCTATTTTTTTTAGTCTGAAAAAAAGTTGAAACCAAGTTATAATGTTTTGATGAAAAGATGATTGAGTTTGTTTGTTGATCTTCTTCAATTTAAGTTAGGGTCAGAAGTACCCTTGATGATTTGTGGATCCTGGTAGATGCTCTGCATCAAGATTAAAATGGTAATTGGAAAGTGTATATAATTGTGTATATAATGGTAATTTAAAATGTGCATTGACAACATAAGGTTATAATGACAAACAAAAATGAAATCGAGCCATAATAGAATGAAAGAAAATGTGTAAAGACTTCTCATACCTTAAAATCTAGACTTTCAAATGGAGGAGTTCAACCCAATTATGTAGCCTTAGCTTATTCTTTCTTCAAACTCCACAACAATTTGACTTGTTCAAAAGCTTGTTCCCTTCCACACTTCAATTGTATATCAGTTTTCAATGGAATTCAAACTTCAATTGATATTATGTCTTTCAACGTGGAAACTCTGCTATTTCATGCCAAGGTGGTAAAAATATCATGGAAAAGGTGATGGAATGTGAAAAATATGCTTGCACACTTCACAACATCATCAAAAAGCTATTTTTTGTCAGAGCACGTATAGAACCAGGGGAATATGAATATTGTGGGCCTTCAAATCACGGGTATATAGAGTTTTTTACCGTTTTAATGGAGTAAATAACGCGCTCACGTTATAACGCGAGCGCGTCATGTGAAATTTGGTTTTCTTAGTATATAGAGAGGGAGAGAGGGGGAGAGTGGGAGAGAGTGGGAGAAGGAGAGAAGCAGAGGGTGGGAGACCAAGAGAGTGGGAGATAGAGAGGGAGGGAGAGTGGGAGAGAGTGGGAGAAGGGGAGAAGGAGGGAGGCAGAGAGTGGGGAGATAGAGAGGAGAGGGAGAATGGTGAGAGTGGGAGAGAAAGATAGAGTGGGAGAGAGTAGAGGGAGGGTGGGAGAAAAGAGAGAGAGTGGGAGGAGGGAGAGAGGGGAAGTTGGGAATGAGAGAGGAGGGAGAGGTAGAGTGGGAGAGGTGGGGAAATTAGGAGAAGGAGAGAGAGGAGATGATAGAGAGGGGAGATGGAGAGAGGGAGGGAGAGGGGAGGGAATGGGAGAGAGAAGTGGAGGAGAAGGGAGAAAGCGGAGGGTGTGGGAGACCCGAAGAGAGTAGAGAGAGTGGGAGGGAGAGTGGGAGAGAGAGTGGGAGGGAGATAGGGGGAGAGTGGGAGATAGAGAGGGAGGGAGAAGGGGAGAATGGGAGAAAAGAGA